>JAUJYZ010000990.1:0-306189 GCA_033675265.1 Actinostola sp. cb2023
AGGAAGTTAGTGCGAGGAAATGGAATAGCGAGTTTGCTCTCGGTGTCTCTTAGAGAATAATTTGAAACGCTGCTACGGTCAATAAATTTTGTGCAAAGGTAGTCGGGGGCGAGCCCATTAACCGATTTGTAAACCATGACAGCTTTGTGAACTTGGCGTTGTGTTTCAAGTTTTTGCCAGCCAAGTTCCTCGAAAAGACGATCGGCATTAGTGTCATAGCTTGAAAAAGTTAAAATCCTTGCTGCACGATTTTGTAATTTCTGCAGTTTATCCACAAGGGTTTTATTGCAGTTCCCCCATACAACATTGCAGTAATCAAAATGCGGTTGTATAAGTGAGTTAAATATGAACTGCAGAGTTTTCCTAGGAACAAACGATCGAATGCGCTTCAGGGCTCCGATGCTAGAGGCAATTTTCTTAGAGCTTTTGTCGATATTAACAGTCCAAGACAGATTTCCGTCGATATATAGACCCAGAGATTTTGAATTAAATACTTGTTTTATTGGAGCCCCGTTGATCATTAATGATGGGGCATCGTCAAAAGTACCAAGTCTTTGTCTTGAGCCAATCAACATAAATTCTGTCTTGGACTTGTTAAGTGTAAGTTTATTCGCAATAAGCCACTCACTAACATTGGCGAGGTCCTGATTAAGATTTAGCTCTATGGTAGACAAATCATTATCCGCGTAAGTTAGGTGGGTGTCATCTGCGTACATTCGAGGCTGCGAATAGGATAGGCAAATTGGTAAATCATTGATGTAGAGTAAAAACAATAAGGGTCCAAGAATTGTTCCCTGGGGAATGCCGCAGGTTAATGAGCGGTTTTCCGAGATACACCCATTAACAAAACATTTTTGATTTCGACAATTCAAGTAGGACTTGAACCAGTTATTCGCGGCTCCCCTGAAGCCGTACACATTTAGTTTCGATAACAAAATATCGTGGTCGACTGTGTCGAATGCCTTTTTTAGATCTAAGAAAACAACGGCGTTTACATTGCCGCTATCAATATTGTAGGCCCAGTTATCAGTAGCCTCGAGTAAGCACGATCAAGGCTCGATGTAGGCTCGATGTAGGCACGATCAAGGCTCAATCTAATTTGAAACATGCACGGTCTGTGCACGATGATCGGAGCGTGCCTCGATGCTCGATAATGGTGCATGTTTGATGCACGGTCTCGATGCTCGATGTAGTTGCAAATTTTATGCAAAGCTGGTGGTCACCAACACCGTGCGCGTAGCCAGTTGCAGTGTGGCTAGTGTTTATTTAAAAAGGACCAGAATAGTTGCAGTGACTAGTGTTTATCTAGAAAGGACCAGAATAGTTGCAGTGCTTAGTGTTTACCTAGAAAGGACCCGAATAGTTGCAGTGGCTAGTGTTTATCTAGAAAGGACCAGAATAGTTGCAGTGGCTAGTGTTTCTCTAGAAAGGACCAGAATAGTTGCAGTGGCTAGTGTTTCTCTAGAAAGGACCAGAATAGTTGCAGTGGCTAGTGTTTCTCTAGAAAGGACCAGAATAGTTGCAGTGGCTAGTGTTTATTTAGAAAGGACCAGCATAGTTGCAGTGGCTAGTGTTTAACTAGAAAGGACCAGAATAGTTGCAGTGGCTAGTATTTAACTAGAAAGGACCAGAATAGTTGCAGTGGCAAGTGTTTCTCTAGAAAGGACCAGAATACTGTAGTTGCAGTGGCTAGTGTTTCTCTAGAAAGGACCAGAATAGTTGCAGTGGCTAGTGTTTAACTAGAAAGGACCAGAATAGTTGCAGTGGCTAGTGTTTCTCTAGAAAGGACCCGAATAGTTGCAGTGGCTAGCGTGGCTAGTGTTTATCTAGAAAGGACCTGAATAGTTGCAGTGGCTAGTCTTTGTCTAAGAAGGACCAGAATAGTTGCAGTGGCTAGTGTTTATTTAAAAAGGACCAGAATAGTTGCAGTGACTAGTGTTTATCTAGAAAGGACCAGAATAGTTGCAGTGGCTAATGGCTTATCTAATGTTTTGTTTCATATCAGAACCAAATACAAGGCTTACAGAGATCTCTACAAAAACAAACTTAAAGGGTTTCATGAAAGTGAGAGAGAAAGATCATTTGCACATTTACAGGTAACTTTCATATGTACGCAGTGTAGCAATACTGATCAGAAATGCTATGTTATTTGCCCCCAATTTCCCATGGCCTGCTTCCAGTCGGGCCTTGTAGCTTAGCCGGTAGAGCTTCCCATCAAGGACAGATATTTGTTCTCTTTTTCCTTTCATCTGTACACTCTTTGAAACGTTATGTTAGACTTATACAGCTACTGACTTATATCTATACATGTACTTGCACAAATTGTATTTGTTCTTGTTTGGTGAAGGTTCTTGAAGATGACCTTGACATTCCAAGTATCCTTATTGCAAGACAACAAGCAGAAATAGAGGTAACAATTGAATGTGGTGAGGCAACCATGGAACAGTTCATGATATCTATATATTGTGTTATTTGGTTTCATTTTGTATGGTTTGCTGTTAGTCACTGGAAGCGACAAGAGCTTGAAAGAAGTGTATAGAAAACCAGGAGCACGCAATGTGTTGTCATGAACAGTGCTCTTACAAGTCGTCTTCAGCAATCAGAGTGCACATAAATCGATATAATAATTTGTTCATTGTCTACACGTAGGTTCCACCCGAGATACGACAACCAAAAGAGAGCTCATCCCCATCTAAAGGTGGGTGGTGGTCATGGATGGGTATGGGAGCAGGAACTGTCTATTCTCAAGATATGGGGCACATGAATAAAGGTACAGATGAGTAGTTCATGGAGTGCTGCTGCTTTTCTAAGATTTAATGTATAACTGTGAATATATAAGGTCTAAGCTTTCGCCAATACTGGCATCTTCAGATACTTCTTCAAAAATATGTGACAATATAGTCCAATAAGTCAAGTCTATTTTCTTTGAGACAACCAAATTACTAATGACTAAAACAATTCAATATGCCAGCGAGTTTGATTCTTATAATATTTCACTCTCTTGTAATTCAGAGGAAGATGTTATGTCTAAATTAACTGTTGCTGCTCTTCCTGCTGAAGAGAAGGAGAAGCTCTACCAGGCTATTAATTATAGTGAAAGTACAGCTCCAATAAAATACCCAGTAGAGGTGAGATATCACTGTCATGATTACATTATTTTAACAGCAGAATATGTAATAAACTTTGTAATATTGTTATAGGCGCAGGTATTATAATGTGATTGAAACTACAATCTCTGCCATTATGATTATTGTTGGCACAATTACATTTAAATGAGTGTATTTAAATTACATTGAAATACAATTATTTATTAACTAGGATAAACTCCCCCTACCCCCTATTTAATGTTGCTGTTGATAAACTGGGTAGCTAGTGGCATGTAAGTGCACTAACTAGTACAAACTTCCCCTACCCCCTATTCAATGTTGCTGTTGATAAACTGGGTAGCTAGTGGCATGTAAGTGCACTAACTAGGATATACTGCCATTACCCCCTATTCAATGTTGCTGTTGATAAACTGGGTAGCTAGTGGCATGTAAGTGCACTAACTAGGATATACTGCATTACCCCCTATTCAATGTTGCTGTTGATAAACTGGGTAGCTAGTGGCATGTAAGTGCACTAACTAGGATATACTCCCCCTACCCCCTATTCAATGTTGCTGTTGATAAACTGGGTAGCTAGTGGCATGTAAGTGCACTAACTAGGATATACTCCCCCTACCCCCTATTCAATGTTGCTGTTGATAAACTGGGTAGCTAGTGGCATGTAAGTGCACTAACTAGGATATACTGCATTACCCCCTATTCAATGTTGCTGTTGATAAACTGGGTAGCTAGTGGCATGTAAGTGCACTAACTAGGATATACTGCCATTACCCCCTATTCAATGTTGCTGTTGATAAACTGGGTAGCTAGTGGCATGTAAGTGCACTAACTAGGATATACTGCCATTACCCCCTATTCAATGTTGCTGTTGATAAACTGGGTAGCTAGTGGCATGTAAGTGCACTAACTAGGATATACTGCCATTACCCCCTATTCAATGTTGCTGTTGATAAACTGGGTAGCTAGTGGCATGTAAGTGCACTAACTAGGATATACTGCCATTACCCCCTATTCAATGTTGCTGTTGATAAACTGGGTAGCTAGTGGCATGTAAGTGCACTAACTAGGATATACTCCCCCTACCCCCTATTCAATGTTGCTGTTGATAAACTGGGTAGCTAGTGGCATGTAAGTGCACTAACTAGGATATACTCCCCCTACCCCCTATTCAATGTTGCTGTTGGTAAACTGGGTAGCTAGTGGCATGTAAGTACACTAACTAGGATATACTGCCATTACCCCCTATTCAATGTTGCTGTTGATAAACTGGGTAGCTAGTGGCATGTAAGTACACTAACTAGGATATACTGCCATTACCCCCTATTCAATGTTGCTGTTGATAAACTGGGTAGCTAGTGGCATGTAAGTGCACTAACTAGGATATACTCCCCCTACCCCCTATTCAATGTTGCTGTTGATAAACTGGGTAGCTAGTGGCATGTAAGTGCACTAACTAGTACAAACTCCCCCTACCTCCTATTCAATGTTGCTGTTGATAAACTGGGTAGCTAGTGGCATGTAAGTGCACTAACTAGTACAAACTTCCCCTACCCCCTATTCAATGTTGCTGTTGATAAACTGGGTAGCTAGTGACATGTAAGTGGGAAGTCACACCAAGGTTGCAGAAAATAAATGAACACACAACATTGAACATTTGGGTGAGGGGTCATCTGATAGGAGGAGTACTAGTAATAATCTAATCAATACCACTATAACCGATAACAGCACACCGTGGCAAAACATTTTGGCAAGGATTGTAAGGTTTTGAGTTTTTGAGACAGTACTACTGTCAGTAGCCAACTCAACTAGCATCAAAATAGCTGAATAGTTACTATAGAATAGTTGGTGCAGTTTTTGGTTATTTCTTGATACTCCCAGCCTTTAAAGCTGCCAGAGTGAGTACATTTGTAGTGTGCTGTATATTTTTCACAGACAAATAAAATATACTGTACATGTATCTTTGAAAAGCTTCTAATAACTTTGTACACCTAATTTCAAAAACGTTGTCCAAATAGCCAAATACGAATTCATTCAAAAAGACAAAAGAAACAGTTCAGCTTGAGTGCACTTCTTTTGTCTTTTAATGAAATCCTATTTGGCTTTTTTGATTATTATTGGACAACGTTTTTGAAATTAGGTGTATCTTTAATGTTTACTAACAAACATGTTACAATATCTTATTTACAGTATGTCAAGAGAAGACTTACATTTAATCTTGATTCGTGTTTGGTGACACTCTTGGATGAAACAAAACGGTAAATGCCTCAAAAGGTCAAAGTTTTTTGTTTTCATGTAGCAATGGATTTAAACAAATCGTACTTAATTAACTTATTATTTATTTACTTTACAGAAAAATAGCAGAAATCTCAACTACAGGATTTGCTGCTGCACTTGAGCAAAGGCCAGGAGGTGATGCTGTTATGTAAGTCTCTTTCGGCTTTCCAATGAATGTGCTCATTATTTTTCGCCAAAGATTAGCATGTTGGATGTGTCGCTGTTACTTGACTTGGTTGTATTTTTAAAATGGTTGTATTAATCATGTCCATAGACCGAATGCAATAATGGCATCCAATTTCAATTGCCATTGTTCTGGACTGACTAGCCTCGTGTTCATGTGGAAACACAGAAGAATTTTCACCTGTATGAGAGGCTAGTCAGTCTAGAATAATGGCAATTGAAATTGGACACCGTTATTGCATTCGGTAAAAAACAAAACACATGAAACAAAACACATAAAAATAAAACAAAAATACAATTTAAAGTTACTTTGTTGGTTGGGATGGACATCTTAAAAAAAAAACACTATAGTTTCTTTGTCTATAAAGGATTTTTTAATGACCCACAAAAAAGGCCGGCGTAACAACAACAACAAATTCACAAACTAAAAAAAAAATATATATATATATATGAATTAATTAATTAATAAAGAGTATAGTGAAAAAAATAACAGAAGAAAACTCTCCAAGGAGAGTATATGTCCACCATTTGTTGCTCAATGCTAACATTTTGTATCGGACTGCTTTGCAGGTTTAAGTTTGAAGTGAACTATTTCCAAGTCCATGGTACCCCAAGTGATGATATTGATGATAGACCATGTCTGGTATCCACCCAAAACCCAAAGGGATGTAAGTTACATTTATGATAGACTATAGAGTTGTTTTCGTATGAGTGGGAAACCTACGGTACGGAGTTACGTTAAAATGGTTAAAAAACGGTATTTACCATTATAATTATTATACTTTACTCTCAATAGACACTGGTAATCCTTTGCTATGGTTCTCTGCTGAGACAAATCCACTAGACGTTAATGCTGATTATTCTGTGAAACTCAAGATTGAGCCAGTGGAAGTCAATTATGATAATGTAGGTTGAAATATCATTAACTAAAATAACTATTGCCTTCCACTTCCACTTAACCGTCATCTTTCAGATATACACCTATTTCAAAAAAGGTTGTCATTGGACATCAGTCCATAGGCGATAGGTTATAGGTCGTTCCAAGACTGAGTTGCATCATGGTAAGAGCTTGAATGTTGTGGATGCCAGAGAAAATTCGATTCAAAATTTGTCTTGTTCTGTTTGAAATCAAATAGTTACGATATCATACAGGTTTTCATACAGGAAGTGCTATTTTTTGATATTCAAGCTCTTACCATAATGCAGTTCGGTCTTGGAACGACCTATAACCTATCGCCTATGGACTGATATGTCCTCGACAACCTTTTTTGAAATAGGTGTATGTTTTCCATGTGATTCTACTATATCAATTGATATAATATGTATTCAGAGCACAATACAAAGTCTCTATGCTCTTACAAAATGGGAAAACTAATAACAATAATATTTGCAAAAAAATTATATTTACATAAAATTGTATTAGTTTCATGAGTAATGTTAATTAAACGACTACAATTTGTTATTTTTCCTATTGATTGATACTCAGTAATACTGATTTTACATACATCTTCCTATTGCAGATTACAGTGGATGAAGTTGTTGACTTTTTTGACATTCCCAATAAGTCGAAATTGCATGAGTATGTATACATTACTGTAATAATGTTTTGAGCAATTTAACTTTCTACTCACTCAACTAAAGAGCTAACCTTGACATCTATTGGTTTTCACGTGACATGGCGGCCATGTTGGATCCCGATAGCAAAGCATTCCTCATTAGCTTCTCTTGTTTGTACCACCAACATGGCCGCTGCGTCTTTGTGCTTTAAATCTCCAGGGATTAATTGCAAACCAGCAATTCTTGGGTTACACGTTACGTCATAGCCGCCATGTTGGATGACAATAACAAACCATTCCTCATTAGCTTCTCTTGTTAGATCATCCAACATGTTATTTATATCTCGAGGGATTTTGAGTCATGTGGTTGCAACCCAAGAATATGACAGCCTTATGCCAGAGCATATCCGTATTGTATGTCTGATGCATGTAATAGACTATGTATATTTATTGCATTGGCATTACCGTACATCTTTCTCTCAGGCTGGAAGCTGCTGCAGCAAACAAACTACAAGAACTTCAAAGCTGGACAAGAGCAGGTCTTGAATATGCTATTTCTCAACATAAGGTGACTGCATAACCTTCATGATATAGAGTCGTTTTCGTATGAATGGGAAACCCATGGTACCGTGACACTCAAATGGCTTTCTTTCTGAGCCAATCAAAAAGCGTGCAGATGCATCTCATCCAATCAAACTCTTCCAATACAACACGGCACGGTACCGTAACTTTCCCACTCATACGAAAACGCCTCTATTGTTCTTATGTTACACAATAAACAAAGAAAAATCAATAATGCAACAAAATTTGATTGTGAGCACTGAACCTTTGTTTTAGGTTACATTCATCGCCATGGACATAAGATCACCTCTCATTGTAATCCCTGAATATGGAAACCTTAAAAGGTACATGTTGGTACTTTTAAATTTAAAATTAAAAGACATGATCATCTCTCATGTGTTTGTATATTGAGATTTTCTAATAAACATAGTGTCAGTCTACACCAGACATGGTCTTTTAATACTGTCATCACTCTGTATATAAAAGGTGTTCTTAGAGTTTTCGTATGAGAGGGAAACCTACGGCATGGAGTTACGGTCACGGTACGGAATCGAAAACATCTATCCATCCAATCACAGCGTGTAAAATCATTGCTCTACCAATCAGAATGCTTGGACACGGCAAGGTTACCTCACGGCATTACCGGTAACCGTTCCATAACTACTTCCCACTTATACAAAACGACTCTATTTCAACATTGTAGACTTGGTTTCTGGGATGATGTTTGCCTACACATTCAATACATAGACAAGTCATTTTCACATATTTTTCAGTGAAGGGAATCTGCTCATTATGGACTTGGGGCATTTAACTGTAGTTAGTGACCTAGTGAACAGAGGACATGCAATAACGGTATGTATGGCTACATTTTTGGCTACATTTTTTCCACACTGTGTAAAGTGTTATTACATGTACAAAATGTTTCCTTGGCGTCTTTGTACCTGGATATATATTTTTCTGTTGAATTGTGTCAAAAAAGGGTATTCAGACAATTCATGTTCACGAATGTGTTTTTTCCAGAAAGCTTCAGATGATGAATTGGCCAAAATGTTTTATGACAAGTTCGATGTCATGATTACTGATGTACAGATCATTATGGCAAATAAAGGTTTGTTGTAGTGTATTACACGTAGCAAGTGTTATGATTGTAATTCATCAGTAAATTCATAACAAATTATCATCATCATCAACTTCATCATCATCAACGCCGAGATCATCATTAACATTGTCATCATCATCAACATTATCATCAAAGGGCACGGAAAGAGAGTGTTCTTTACGATATTCATGTCATGGCCATGTTGCAACCATTTCCTGGCTGTGACATAACAAGCAAGCCTGTGAATGCTATCACACTATACAGGCAATATAGAGCCATAGAATAGCAACTGTTGTAAATTACTTCCACTGTCATTGTCCTGTGTAGTCATTGATGACTCCAGTAAATGATACTCTGTAACAGTGGCAATCCCACTCATGAAAGTGAATTGTGTGTCGACAAGGTAAATACAATTATAAAAACTATAGTGGTAGTCACAATTATATCAGTTAAAACGAACACAACACACAAATGTCAAATGAGACATCGAAACGTTGTTTACCATTTATAATTTTAGTTATAATTAAATCTATATTTTAATTATAGATATAATTATAAGTATGTTTATGGTACCAAATAAACCATTGTCATTATAAATGAACAGGCAACTGTTCGGTGAAAGTTTGATTGCTTGATACATTTTCTTTTTCTTTTTCAACATCTCAGCTTCTGATTGGAGAGCATCCCAGCAGTTGGATGCTACACCAGACCATATCCTTCCACCAACTGGCTTAGAGTTGCAGGCATTTAAAAGTATCAGTGCTGAATATCCTGAATTACCTCAGTATGTCATTTCACATGCCCATAAACCCTTCAATTTCTTCATTGTCAGCAACAATATAGCCAATGTCACACTTCGCAACATGTTTTTCACAAATATCTCTAAAAGCAATAATTTAATCAAAAATTATTTGTGATATTATTATTTCCATCACTAATCTATGTTATAAAATGAAATTAAAAAAATTGTGTCATGCATGTATACACTTTAAACACCGGCAGATAAGCCGCACCCCAAGTTTGGTACCTCAAATCAAATCAAAACTTTTTTAGAGGAAATGGAACTGATCACGGCATGGTTCAGTAACTTTTTCAAAACCACAGATAAGCCGCACCCTTTTTTCAAACGACGATTTTAGGGGAAAAGTTGTGGTTTATCTGCCAGTTTTACGGTATTTTCCCTTTTGTGGTCCATGTTTAACTGGAACTGGAAAATGTACACTGTTTACACTGTGGATTTACGAAAAAGCCATACAAATTCCACAGCAATCGCATAGTGAAAACGACCCACCCTCCTCGCTGCAGTGATGACACATGCTACCATGGAGTCCACCCTACAGGGAATATATAGGCAAACTATATTTGTCATCATATCTGTCTGTTGCTCAATCATAATATTCATAAATGTTATTTCAGATTTAAAGTCAATGCTGTTGTTCCAAAGATCTGGTTTAAATTCTCAGACACAAAGTACAAGGAATTCATGCAGGTAATGTCATGTTTTGTCCATCTTAAAAACTGCACGTTTTGACCAGAAACGTTTCATTGTTTTATTCCTAGTTCCTTGATCATTTTCCATTTGGCAAAGCAGCTGATGCCTCCAAGGTACCTGATGGAGCTGAGACTATTGATAGGGTAGGTTGCTTCAACCATTCAGAAACACAGTCAGGTGGGTATTAACTGCATATCTTTCTCAGTGTTATTGTAATGGTTGTCATTTGATTGTCTAAGTGTTTTGATGGAAGATAGTCCATCAATCGATCATTGTTAATTTATTGATCCCTTTCGTAATATATATAATGAATTGCAGGATTGTCATCTACCACAGTAGTACTTAAAACAATTCTTTATTATCAAACTCATCAATAATTCATGAGCAATTGGTCTAACCAGGTTTGTCCAATCGGTTGCATGCATGGATCTTTATACTCCCGTAAAGACACTGATCAATAAAACATTAGTTCTATATCACTGATATAGTGACGATATAACACGGCCGCTCATGTATGTATTACTGAAGGAAGAAAAAAACTACAACCACCAAAATGATCTGTAAAGAGAAATTGTACACATTAATATAACATTTTCTTTTAGGAATGGACGCGTACAACTTCTACACTATCTCTTGAAGAAGCCAATAGTATACAGACTATGTGTAGAGATACATTCCATGCCAAAGGCCCTAAAAGTAATATAACAACACATCATATCATTGTATAATGTACTTGCTCTACACTGCATCTAACATTGTCAACAATTTGACTGTTTTACTAGGTGATGAAGAAGATGATGATGTCTGGTTTGATTCGGTTGAATACCTCCCAAGGTCTGTCTGCATTTCTCGAAAATGATTACTACTAACTAATATAGATATATATTGGTATAGGAATGTGGAGATGGGTGTTGTGAATGGCACTTGTTTGCTATTATTTTCATGAATAAGAACAATTGATGACCAACTGATAGAAACTATCATTTAATTGATCCAAGCGATGCAAACAGGTGCCATATATATATGGCCATTTGATTAAAATTCAATAATAACTATTTCATAATGTCAGGTTTGTGTTTTCTTTTCAAAGGTTAAGTAGCAAAGCCTCCAAGGCACCAGATCTTACTCAGCTTGTTGGAGAGTTCGTTATACATCAGGTAATCTCATTTGTAAAACTTGAGTGAATGGAACTACATGTACAGACACATGGTGCAACATTGCACACTCAATTGTTGGCAATATGAATACAGCGTGTGTCCACCTCTGCAATTGTTATGAACCAACTTATTGAAACTTATTGTGAAATAGTGCTATTGCCATTACTTTTTTTTACAATAGAGCACTAAAGTGATGACGTCATAAAAACTAATTTTTATAAATTGTTGATTTCCAATTCAGATATAATATCATGAAAGAAGTTCACACACCAATTTTTATGACAATCGGATAAATAGCGGTCGAGATATGGCCAGTTGAATATATAATTTGCCTTAACAAATCACTGTATTTTCGGCTCCGTTCCTAATCAAAAATTTATAAAATCAAAATTAATCACACTTTAGTACTCTATGCTGTATTGTGTGTCCTCACTTTAATTCAACCTGTGCATCAATATTGTTTAACCTTAATATATCACCTTAATATCACAAATGTGCCTCCACAATCCTATTTTATTGAAACAGTTGGGATATTCCTTTTCTTGAGAAACCCTTCACAGTTCATGTTAAACTAGCAAAAACAATTTAATGATCCTTTTTGTAGCTTCTTGTAACTGTAGACAAGGCTGATTCAACACTGGAAAAGCCCTACATAAGCTTGGAAATCAAGAATCTCAGTACTATCGTTATGGTTAATACCTGGAATATCAATGTTAAAACCACTCTAGGTTTTATAGAGTTGTTAGATAATCACTACCACGGTATGAATCTACAGTCATTCTCAAAAGGGTTGTCCAGATGAAAAGACTACAACACTACAATAAAGTCACATGATATATTATGTTTCCAATTTCTGCACGCGGAACTACGAGTTGATACAAGTGGCATTACATTCAGTTCTCACAATGCCATGTACTTTTGCATCTCAAATTGAAATTCCACGCGAGGAAATTGAATACATAATGAATCACGTAACTTTATTGTAGTATTGTAGTCTTTTCATCTGGACAACCTTTTTGAAAATGAAACAGAATATCTATAAAGTTTTCTTTAACGATCACATTTCATATGTATGCCTTGTAAAAATAAATTGCAATTTTTAGAAACCCTACCCAAATACAGCAGTTTTGACTGAAATAAATCTATTTTTATTTTCTTCTTTATTGTCTTGTTTTGCTCAGGAGCGGATGGGTCATCATTATGTGTGTTGAGTTCAAAGCCTAAGAATGAATGGATTTCTATCAACTATATCAAGGTATAATAGTCAGGCTTGTTGTAAATGTTTGAGAGATGATAAATGAATTGACCATCTTCATAAAGTAATATTCAATTACCGTAATTGATTAGTTGAGTGATTGACTTGCCTTTTTTAATTTACAGGCAAACCCAAAAGGTCCCGACTTTTATGAGAAGTTCAACAACACTGAACAATTTATAAAAGTGGTATTCACTTCAATTGAATTGACAGCCAAGAAAGAAGCCCTAGCAAGTTTTGAAATATTCGTGTTTGGCCTACTTCAAAGGTAGAGCGTTAATTGTCCCTATGGATTTGTGTACTACGTTGTTGATGTGTAATTTTCCGGCTGTATCATGTGATGCTTGCTACATACATGTATAAATGTGGAATGAAATGCTATAACGTTTAAAATGTTAAAATTGGACATGCACATACTTCTCATAAAGCCTTGCATCTTTCAAAGTTCATTTAAGTTATTGTAGAATACAATGTACTTATTTTTCATAGTGATCAAGTTCAACGGAGTCTTGCAGTTGCTCAGAAAAAAGCTGTTAATTTGGAAACTATTGTGGAGGATGAACCACTTGATGTGCGTCCTATTTCTCCAGGTACATTATTTGCACCAAATAATTGGAATTTACCACTTGATTTAAAAGACAACAGAAATTCCCTTTGACGTGCTTTGCTTGCTTTACATTGATCTGATTGATCCAGGATCTATGCAATGCTTAAGAACAGATCAATCAATGTGTATGAATGCACTAACGGATTGATTGCTAGAAGACAGTGGATGAAGTTTATTGACTTTGACTTTTGTTATTGTGTTTTCTTTCAGTCAAACATGCTCTGATTGATATGTGTATTGAAGCAGAAATGGAGGAGGTCTCTGTCATCTTAATAGCAAAAGAAAAGAAAATAGGCGAAATTAGAGTTTCAGGTAAGATTGTGGAATATGCAGGGCAGTAGCCGCCAGTACGGTTGGTCCGGTTTCAACCAGACCACTTTTCGAATAAAACAGTTTCAATTTGTTAACATTTTTAATTTTTCGGATATTGTTTATGAAAAACAAAGTTTGAAAACCGGACCACTCATAAACTGACCAGACCACTCAAAAACTGGCAGCTACGGCCCTGATATGGTGCACATATATTCTGTTTTCCCTCCTTTATGGCCTATTTCCTTTGAAGGGCCAACGTTCATAAGAAATTTCATGGACAACTTATTTATAGCACTTCAAACATCTTTATGGGCTCGTAGTGTCAATTAATTGATTTAGCAGCTTTTACCTCAATAAAAACATAATTCTAATGTGATGAACATTTTTTGATTAAAGGGCTAAATGTCAGGGTAAATGTAAGTGGACCTGAAACAAAAATCAACACAATGTAAGCACTACCATTCATTCTTGTTTTCTGTTTTTTTGTTTGTATTACTGGATGTTGAATAATTATTGAATTAGTAAAACGTTAAGGCGTTTTTAAAATAATTAGTGTTAATATCTCTTGAATAATGATTACTTTTCTTATCTCACTTTTGTTGTGCAGGTTAAAAGATCTCAGTGTTCTGAATGCAATGGAGGGAACATTGTATCCTAAGGTAATTTGGACACAAAAATTATATACTTTGGGCACATATTATATAATAGCCTTCTATATCTCGTTTTCATTTCGTGACCTCGTTATTAGACATTGGTCCTCGTTCTTTCTTTCATTCTTGTTTTCGTTCTTTCTTTCATGCTTCCTTTCTTTCTGCTAAACTGTTCTTTGCTAAACTATTATTTTATATATACGCTTCAGATTCTGTGTCTTCAAGACAATACTGTGTTTGACTGTGAGGTATGATTATATGGTAATAATATGTTACATTTTCTTGGTTTACAAACATTAAATTATGATACTGCAAAAACAGATGCCGTGTTGGATGCGAATGCATTATTCAAGGTGTCTTGTTTATGCCATGAAATTTTAAACTGACCTTCATGCACTTTTCTCTTGATATTATAATAATATTACATTAACTTGATGGAGACCTTCCTGACTTTGGAATTCTTAAAAATACAATCATGAACTATGATACTTACTGTCATGCCTTACAGATAATTAGACTGAAGTATATTACTAGAAAACTTGATCCTTTCCAAAACTAATACAATTCATAAATAAGGTATTTATGAATACCTTATGCATTTAGTTGAAGTCTTTTGGAAATGGTCTTCAAACTGGTGAGAATGTTGCATTTGGTTGGAATAATTTAGAATGGAAAGAAATATTTTGCATTTGGTACAAAAGGTTGGAATAGGTCTTTCAATTGGTGGAAATGTTGTTGTGTGATTTGCACCAACTTCAAGAATTTGCACCAACTTCGAAAGATTCCCACCAATTCCAAGAGATTTGCGCCAACTTCAAAAGATTCCCACGAAATCCAAGAAATTTCCTCCAACTTCCAAATATTCCT
Source organism: Actinostola sp. cb2023 (assembly GCA_033675265.1). Classification (NCBI taxonomy): domain Eukaryota; kingdom Metazoa; phylum Cnidaria; class Anthozoa; order Actiniaria; family Actinostolidae; genus Actinostola; species Actinostola sp. cb2023. The sequence continues at coordinate 15,121 of JAUJYZ010000990.1, forward strand.
TCGAATTCCAAGAGATTTGCACCAATTTCAAGAATTGGCACCAACTTCGAAAGATTCCCACCAATTCCAAGAGATTGGCACCAACTTCCAAATATTCCTTCGAATTCCAAGAGATTTGCACGAACTTCCAAATATTCCTTCGAATTCCAATAAATTTTCACCAAAAATGATTCCCACCAATTCCAAGAGGTTTGCACCGACTTCAAAAGATTCCCACCAATTCCAAGAGATTTGCACCAACTTCAAAAGATTTCCACGAATTCCAAGAGATTGGCATGAACTTCCAAAGATTTCCACGAAATCCAAGAGATTTCCACCAACTTCCAAATATTTGTTCGAATTCCAAGAGATTTGGACTAACTTCAAAAGATTCCCACCAATTCCAAGAAATTTGCACTAACTTCAAAAGATTCCTACCAATTCCAAGAGATTTTCACCGACTTCAAAAGATTCCCACGATTTCCAAGAGATTTGCAACAACTTCAAAATATTCCTTCGAATTCCAAGAGATTTGCACTAACTTCAAAAGATTCCTTCGAATTCCAAGAGATTGGCACCAACTTCAAAAGATTCCCACGAATTCCAGGAGATTTGCACCAACTTCAAAAGATTCCCACTAATTCCAAGAGAGTTGCACCAACTTCAAAAGATTCCTTCGAATTCCAAGGGATTGGCACTAACTTCAAAAGATTCCCACGAATTCCAAGAAAGTTGCACCAACTTCAAAAGAATTCCTTCGAATTCTAAGAGATTGGCACCAACTTCAAAAGATTCCCACGAATTCCAGGAGATTTGCACCAACTTCAAAAGATTCCCACGATTTCCAAGAGAGTTGCACCAACTTCAAAAGATTCCCAACAATTCCAAGAGATTTCCACCAACTTCCAAATATTCCTTCGATTTCCAATAAATTTTCACCAAAAATGATTCCCACCAATTCCAAGAGGTTTGCACCGACTTCAAAAGATTCCCACCAATTCCAAGAGGTTTGCACCAACTTCAAAAGATTTCCACGAATTCCAAGAGATTGGCATGAACTTCCAAAGATTTCCACGAAATCCAAGAGATTTCCACCAACTTCCAAATATTTGTTCGAATTCCAAGAGATTTGGACTAACTTCAAAAGATTCCCACCAATTCCAAGAAATGTGCACTAACTTCAAAAGATTCCTACCAATTCCAAGAGATTTTCACCGACTTCAAAAGATTCCCACCAATTCCAAGAGATTTGCACTAACTTCAAATCCAAGAAATTTGCACCAACTTCAAATCCAGTAAATTTGCAGCAACTGGAAAAGATTCCCACCAATTCCAAGAGATTTGCACCAACTTCAAAAGATTCCCACGAATTCCAGGAGATTTGCAACCAACTTCAAAAGAATTCCTTCGAATTCTAAGAGATTGGCACCAACTTCAAAAGATTCCCACGAATTCCAGGAGATTTGCACCAACTTCAAAAGATTCCGACCAATTCCAAGAGATTTCCACCAACTTCAAAAGATTCCCAACAATTCCAAGAGAATTCCACCAACTTCAAAAGATTCCCGCCAATTCCAAGATACAACTTCAAAATATTCTCTCCAGTTGTAAGAGAAAGTCCGATTGTTTTCCTATAAATCCAAATATTCCCACCAGCTAAAAGACAAACTCCCAAATATTTTCACCAAAGGCTAAATGTTTCTAGTAGTTCATAGATTCTTATGAGTACAGTATGTGGTTCTAATTGTGAACAGTTCTAATTGTGAACACTTTTCAGTAAAAGTGCCGTTTCTATACCGTAAAGTTAAGATCAACAAAAAATATTTTACCCAAGCAAATATTGATTCATTTTCAATCATTCAATGCTATTTTGGGCGTCCTGACATTTATTCCGCGCAAAATTTCAACTTTGATTCAAGGTAAGCTGACGACTGTTGTTTACAAATTCGAATTTTAAGTGCGCCTTTAAACCAGTATTGTTGTATTGCTGTATTTGTAAACCCACTTAAAATAAAGATGATGATGAATAAAGATGATGAAGATTCTCAGTGGCAAAGTTCGCATATTTTCTTTCTAAAAACGCAAAGTTTGGAGTTTGTTTTTATATGAGCTAAAAGGTAAATAATAACACTTTTCTTTACAAAACAATAAATCGAAAAGTGTTGAAAATGAACGAGCAGCATCGGAATGAAAAATTGTGCGTGTTTTTGCGATGCGCATCTAATTCACCGATTCGACGCTAGAGCTAACGTGGTGTACTCCATGTTACTGTCACCAAAAAGTTCGGACAATGTCCGTGAATTGCCGTACAAACACACCATCTTTTGTACAGTTTATCGACTTGATTTACTTGTTCGATTCTCTAAATATTAGCAAAATCTTGTTTATCAACCTTATTTAAAATAGTTTTGCTAATATTTAGAGAATTGAACAATTAAATTGAGTCGATAAACTGTACAAAAGTTAGGGGACTTCCTGACCCAAGTGCTTCCAACTTGCTTTTACTGTCATATTACTGTCCTCATACTTAAACCGTTTTCACACAGAGGTTTTATTGGAAGTTAGAATAGTACTTGAATGAGTATTCTTTCTTTTATGTCTACTGATTTTTTATTTTTTTTAGGTGATATTTTTTGACAACAAAAGAAAATCCAGTGATCCACTTGCTCTTGACATGGCAGTTGACTTGAAAATAGGAAAATTTACTTTTGTTTACCTTAGTGGATTCACTGCTCACATACAGGTAAATTTGTAATGTAATATTTATCAAAGCCTCCAAGTAACAGCACACTGCTAATCACCACCTTATTTGTGTCATTTTCGTATGATTGGTAAACCTACAGCACGGAGTTGTGGTTACGGTACGGAATTCGAAGACATCTACAGTGTATTCAACCAATCACAGCATGCAAAATCATTGCTCAACCAATCAGAATGCATGGCACGAACCGTACCGAAGACGAAAACGACTCTATCATCAATACAGTGATTCATTACCACTAGCATATTTTAGCAATATCTACAATAGGGCATCATAAAAATAATCATTAGTACACATCCATTAATCCTTTCATGTTATCTTCTTTTGCAGAACTTCGTCCAAGCCCTTGTTAGCCCTGAAACAGTTGCATATGCGCAAAATCTAACACAACAAGCATTAAAAACTCAGGTAACAACACATTATGTCAAATTGTTTATCCCGTCGTATATTGATTGCTTGATATCAATAGACGTCAATTCCGTACTGAAGTGATGACGTCATAAAAATACTTTTTTCGCTTTATTAACTTTAGATCTTTAGATCCCCGATTTCGAGAGAACACCAATAAAGAAGCTTCCATGCCAAATTTGGGAGCAATCGGTTAAATAGCGGCAGAGATATGGCCAGTTCAATATATAATTTCCCCCCCACAAATCACTGTAATTTCGGCTTGGTTCGTAACGTTAGGAAAATTGAAAATTGATTAAATGAAATTTTTTTTTCGTGGCGTCACACTTTGGTACTCTATACGCTCTGCTTGATAGCACATGGGGACAGTATTGCCCCTCAGTCGAGGGTAAATAATGAGATTGAAAGACTTTTAATACCTTGTCCTTAAATTAACTAATGCCAGTACTAAAGTTTTGAGTAATACACCGAAAGTCTATCTACAATATTGTTTTGAAACTTCTTCCTGGAATAATTTTCTATAGGCACAGAACATACAAGAGAGTGGTTCAAAGATTGGCCTTAACATAAGTGTACATGCTCCCTGGCTTATAATACCTGGTCACTCGTTTTCCCAAGACATGCTGGTTGCAGAACTTGGTAGATTAGATATTACTAATGCGATCAATAAGAATAAAGATGGTGTTCTTACGGACTTCATGGAAATTTCACTGAATTCTTTTGAAATTCACTGGTGAGAAGAACAGTTTGTCAATAAAGGATTGGTGAACGCCTAGCGTGCATCTGTCGAGTTTTAGATGCACGTGGGAGGTTGCTAAGCACGAAAGAAGCGAAAGAGTCGCACGAGGCGAAGCCGAGTGCGACTCTAGCTTCTTGAGTGCTTAGCAACCGACCAAGTGCATCTAAAACTCGACAGATGCACGCTAGGCGTTCACCAATCCTTTTATAACATAGCCACAATCAAATGTTAGATAATTATTTGTTTATTTTATTTTAGAAAACTAACTTTCTTGGCCGATCGCGCGATGAGTTAAGACTTACATACCAACGTAAAGAAAAAGCTCAATAAGTTAATTATAAAACGGCAAATTAACACCACATTTTCGGTCATTTTCATACTAGTTCGAGCTCTGAATGAAATAAGTACAAAGTTTTTAAAGTAAATAAGCTTACATTACAAAAGTTTTTGAATACATCTGATTGTTGTACTTGACCGTTGTTGTTGAGTACTTGCGATTTGAGCTAAAATTCTTTGCAAGTTTTCGGCAAAGAAACAGGTTGTTTTTGAACGATGGGACAAATTGAATCCTCTTTGAAAATCCATTAACATTTCTTGTAGACATTTTGAGATCCCTTTTCATTTGCTAGTTTGGAGATGGTTGAGAATTCGACGTTTGCACGTTTCCCAAGCTTCAATCATCGACTGTGTACAGTAAGACTTACTTACAGTTGTGTAGTTTGGACTCAGTCGAAGAACGAGTGTTGTAGTCTTGTAGTCAATCTCAGTTCATTTCAATGGCCATATTGAGCTGTAGCGAATCAGAATATGGTGAGTTTCTACAGATTGATTTTGGTAAACCCTGCAGCTTCACTTGAGTCTTGTTGAATCACAACGAAGCGACATTACAAACACCAAAACTTCAGAATTTCCACATCTTTTTCTCCGATATTTGAAATATGCCGTGGCACTTGACTTCTTTTTAGAATGATAAAGCGTAATTCCTTTAAATGCATTGTTTTCCTGTCTTTTTTGAGGTTCATTTCGCTCTTTGAAGCGTCTCTATTTGAACAACAAAGTTGGCAAGTGATTTTCCATGACGTCATTAGCGTGCATCCATGGAGAATTGGTGCACGCTCTATTAGCCAATCAGAGCGCGCGTTATATGTTAGATATGTTATAATTAGTGTTCTCAAATGTATTTTAAAATAATTCATCAGGACAAATTAAAGAAAATCACTACCGTGAAGGAGGTTTGGATATGTGGTCCCAATTCGCATAACATTTGGTGAATTTCTCCAATAATTATTAATGGTTTGAGAATATCGGATGAAACACTCCTCGTGTTTGATTTATTGCTTACTATTACTTATTACTTATTTGATTTTCTCTGATGTACAGCAATATTTAGAAATTACTATGATAAAGTAAATATAAATAGATAAATTTCACCTTTCAGAAACCTTCCTCATTGAGACACCTTTTTGATGACAAAGTCCTTCATTTGATTACTGTTTTAGTCTATAAGTACATGTATTTTCATTAATTCTCATAAGAAACAGTCATCATACATTGAGATGTCATCGTAGTCTGTATAAAATACAGAACCAGATTGACCAGCAAATTGAATTTCTTTGCTTGAGACTGAAGACCTCACCTTGAATTATTACTTTTGTTCTAAGTTTGTCAGAAGGAAAGAAAATGGCCACTGATTACCTGATAGAACCAATAAAACTAGATATCGCTGTGAAAAGAACACTGCAAGAAACTGATTCCAGCCTTCCACTCATTGAAATAGATGCAGTACTTCCACTTTTACAGGTAAACCATATCAGTAGAGTCGTTTTCGTATGAGTGGGAATGTTACAGTGCCGTGCCGTATTAAAAGAGTTTGATTGGATGAGATGCATCTCTCTAACTAACTTTTACTACAGTCCTACAGTAACTTTAGGCATTTCTGTCTGATTTCCAGAGAACACTACCCTTTATGTACATGATGGCATTCGAAGTGCCGAAACATGTTTAGTAAAAAGACTTCCGTTTGCGAACTGTCGTTCGTCTAATAGTTCACTTGCTTCTATTAAGACCATTTATTGCTTTGTTGTAGATAAACTTAGCCGTTCCTGATTTCAAACTCCTGATGACAGTGCTGAACAAGAATCTTTTAGAAGGAAAAGAAGGTACGTAATACCACATATTTGTTGATGTTGAAGGAAACCCTAAAAATAATAAACTTTTATATAGCGCCATTTCTGGTAGCTCAATGGCGCTTTACACAATATTCAGCTTGATTTAAATCGATGTTAGTTGTTGAGGCACAACCTGCCCATGGTTCCTGAAAGGCCAATTTGTCACATTCTATGATTAAATTGAATAATTATTTTACTTGTGTAATCCAGGATTACCATTATTTGACCTTTCAGGAACCTACGGAACATGAATCAATCAATCAATCATTCAATCAATCCAACAATCAATCAATCAATCAATTTATTTATTTATTTATTTATTAATGTCATACGTGGGATATGGTTGCCCCTATATCCGAGCCAGAGGCTCATGTATATAACGTAAGACAAAATCAAAATTAAATAAATATGGTATATATATAGATAAATATATGAACATGAGCTACCACTTACATGTATACTAGTGCATGTTCCTTTACACATTTTTTATACTATTTAGAGTTGGAAGCTCCACCCCAGGCTTCAGAATCTAGCTCAACAATACATGAAGAAACAATGCAAGGAATAAGACAGCGAGTTGGAAGTGGTAATGTTAAGTTTTTCAGTTAAACAAATAATAAAATAGTGATAAATAACATCATGAAGAACAATAATTTCAATTCCATTTTTTTATAAGTCAGGAAACTCCTGTTCTTTCCATGTCATTGTTCTGCAACTACTATTAACGTTGTTGTTATTGATTGTGTTCACTTGTTGTTTCATTGGGTTGTTTTCAACGAATAATTCTGTTTTCTCTTTTCTCTCTTTTGAGTTCAAATTATTTTTTTACTTAGTGTTGCAAGAACGATCAAAGGAAGTGTCATCTCACATATCTGATAAACAAATCAATCTGAAGTGCAATTTGAATGTGAACAAGGTAACTATCATCACTATCATCCGTCTCATCATTATCATCATCAGAAGATCATGACCACTAACAAAGTTATTGTACTTCTTTTGTAGGTCGTTGTATTTTCTCCAGTGATCATTGACAACCAGACCAAGCCTTATCTTGTTCTTACTGTAGAAAAACTATTGTCTACGGTAATACTTGATGCATGGACTGTCAATGTAAATGCTGACTTGGGAACCATTGGATTGTTGGACTGTATAAATACAGGTAAAGTATTAAAGATGACAACGAAATGTCGCTTTTTATGGCTAGTCTTTCTAATAAATTGTGTATCTAAAGTCAGTCTTATCAATATTGCATGCAGTAAGATAAATAACTGATCATCTGCCAATCTCGATGTACATACAGCAGTGGTAATGGTACAATTTCTACTGAAATCTTTGAGATTAGTATCTAACATGCCACTAAAATGTCTACAAGTGGTAGTGATATTTATTTGTTCATTTATTTTTTTCAAATGACATTTAACTTCAGGTCAAGACCAGCAGCCTATATCCATTCTGTCCTCATCAAAAGTAGAAGATCTCATTTCTCTAGATTATAAGATGGTAAGACATTTAGAACCATGTATAAACTATACTTGCCCAAATAGCATGCCTTTTTCATATTAGAATCAAGCTAAACACCATCACCACTTCCATCAATCGTACTAATAATACATCAATAGGAGACAGCATGGTCGAGTGGTCAGAGCATCGGTCTCAGAATCCGTGACCCAGAGTTCGAGTCCCGCTCTGTCCACTAGCTGAGACTCTATTTGTTCCGGCCAATCCCTAGTTCAAATTCAGTTTCTCGACCATGCTTGTAGATAGCCAACTGGTTCGCCTCCTTGCCAGTTGGGTTTCTTAAAACACTTTATGTTCTAATATTTATTTCATTTCAGTTACTCAATTGTAAAGCGCATTGAGACTTCGGTGAAATGCGCTAATTAAGTACCCAGTTATTATTATTGTTTATTATTACTAGCTACACTGTAGTGATGGACTAAAACACACCGACTTTTCTGCTCCACGGACATTCAAAGATTATCTATCCAAACAGTTTGAACAATTGTTGGAACAGTAAGACAAATTCAACACTAAATGCTTTGACTTTTCTTTACTCCTTCAGGTTGACCCTGCTTGTCCAGATTTTGAATCTACACACTGTTCAGTTGAGCAAACAGCGAATGTCAAATTTAGAAAGTTAAACATCAACTGTCCACAAAAGGCAACAATAGATCTCCAGGCGCATGTGCTTGCTCTTACAGCAAGGTATGTCCACTTGTACGAGGCATGGACAGCAAGCCAAAATGGGAAGAGACCACAAAGTGATGATATTTCCCATTGCTTATTATGAAAGTGCAAAGCTTCATATTAATGTTCCTCCAATTCAGGTGTATTGTGTATTTCGTGTATAGTAGTGTGGAAAGACAGGACCGCCATTTACGTGATAATCTGTGCCACGTAAAGGTCTAACAATTTGTTGATGGAAAGAAAAAGACAGCACCTTCTCCGCAATTATTTTAAGACCCTTAGTGTTGGTCCGGGCCAGGTACTGAACCCACGACCTCCCACACTACAGAACAATACTCAACCAATTGAGTCATCCGGTGGCAGTGTAGTATTTTGGTTGGCTGGCTCTAACAATATTTCAGTGGCCGCCAAACTGATAGTCCAGAACTGGACCCACTTTTATTTATTGCTTTGTCTGAAGAAACACGTGCAGAAAAACAAACCTCGGTCGACGACATATTCAATCTTCAAATACTTTTCTTTGAAGTGCCATTTTTACTATAGAATATAATTGTGAAAAGTGGGTACAGCTCTGGGCTACCAAAGTGATTGCTGCCACGTACTGTATTTCATAACTTTCTACATGTATTTGTTTTCAGTGATGAAGAAGTACCTCAACCTGAAATTGAAATCGTAGATACCAGTACTTCTACTGCAACAGAACCTAGACAAAAGAGTACAAGCTTTAAACTTGGTGCAACTCTATGGGAGGTTGATGTTGTACTTAGTATGGATGATAAGCCACTTGGTAATGTTAATATCAGAGGTAAGGCTGATGATGTACAATGTAGATCATATAGTCCTCCACATCATATGATCCTCCAATCAAATCTGCAATCAAATCTCCAATCGAATCTCCAATCAAATCTCCAATCGAATCTCCAATCCAATCTCCAATCCAATCTCCAATCCAATCTCCAATCCAATCTCCAATCCAATCTCCAATCCAATCTCCAATCCAATCTTCAATCCAATCTTCAACCAAATCTCCGTATTTTGGTCACGCAAACTGTGATGTGATAATATACTATTTATCTATCATAGGTCTGGCTGCTGATATTGTGATGTGGGATGGTGGGATGGTAATCAAATCAACGTAAGTATAGTATACACTAAAGCAGATTTTGTGTACTCCACACCGGCCCCCTCTTGGCCTCTGGTACCCATCGTAGATTTCGTGTGACTGAAGACAAAATAATAATAATAACATTACATGGCACTGTCACGGCACGGCAAGGATTCATTCGAAATCCTAAAATTTCACATTCACGGCGCGGCACGTCCGCGTGCCGTATGTATTTCACTGTCATAAGAAATTTGCTTTAATTCCTGTGCTGATTTAAGATATTGTGGAACTTTCTTTTCCTTTGAAGGCAAAGAGATTTATCAGTTACAGACCTTAATCCTAATACCTACTATCCCAAGGTAGATGTTTCTCTGCTTTTAATATAATAGTGAATATCATTGTTTGAAGTGTGTTGTGACAGTATGGAAAATTAATTATAGCTGATGAAAGTGTTTATTCATTTTTTTCAGATAATTTCTGTTGAAAATGAGAATGTGTTTGATTTTGAGGTGAGTACATGTACACGTATATTTCTTTCTTATACAAAAATTTATGGAGGTGGGTTTCGTTGGATATCATATACATACAATGTAGCTTCCATTTATATAGTTTATACCTAGCTCCAGTGAAACAGTTACAAATGTAGAAATTGAGGGAACGTTAAAGTGCTATGAAGATACCCATAAAATGCTTATGAGCGTTAGCCCTAGACCGAGAAGAGAAAGAGAAAGCATCTCTGACCCCGATGGGATTCGAACCCACGACCCTCGGAACTGTTCATCGATGCTCTTACCAGCTGAAATAAATGTACAGGGCCAGACTGGAAGGAGGCTGTGGGTAATAAGGTGGAAATTCGCGGCAAATGACATGACAATATACTAGGAAATTCTGGAAGTCTGGACTTGTAGCTCATCTGGTAAGAGCATCAGTGATCAGCTCCGAGTTTTTTCGCTTTTCCTTGATCAATTCTGCTTTTTCCTGACAAGTTGTTGCAGGCCTTAATCTGGAAGTAGCCCGCACATTGATCATTTGCCACTTTTTGCCAATGCTAAATAAATCGTGCCAAATTACATTCTGACACATGTGCATTGGTTTGCAGTTCAAGTACTTTAACTCAGAGGAATTGCACCCATTGGCTTCAGAGAGTACAGTAATAAATCCTGATGGCACTTTGGTTATGAACATTGGACGTATAAACATCGTGTTTGTGTATCGATTCATTGATGAACTTATGGTAAGTGGTAAACCAATCATCTCTCTAAGTAGGACCCCTCATGACCAAACCCAATCATCTCTCTAAGTAGGACCCCTCATGACCACCTTTTGCTGTCAGGCTTAGTGATGAAGTGTCCAACGTAGAGACAGCAAATTTAGTGCCACAGGTACTGGACAAAATGTGTCTTCAAGAGGTGTCAGGCTTTGAAGGGCATCCAGAGATGAGAGAGATGAATATATATGTATGGTATCAAATCATGGTCAGAATGGACTATATGATTGCTAACCCTTGCATTAATTGTGAAATTACATGTGTAAACATTAAAGCTCCAGACAGGCCGTGTAACACTGTACACATATCAACACAACTGTACAAACCAGCATTTGAAGGGGTCAGTGCAAATATAGTTTATGTGGGTTGTTATCATAATCAAAATTCTCTTTTGGAATTTGAAGAGCCTAGAGGAGAATGTAGCTGTCGATTATAGAGCACTTGCCAGGGTCTTTCGATTGTTGCATTAAGCAATGGTCATGATTACAGGTTTGATGATTTACTTATTATTTCCTTAAATATTACAGCGTTATGTAGAACCACTAAGTAGTCCTCAGTCAACCAAGTATGTCCAGGAAACAGCGCAAAAGACCGTTTATACACAGGTTAGACTAACCCTTTATTAAAGATGTTCCAAATGGCTGATAACATTGAAATTATTTTGTTTGCATTTAGATTGAGAATATCCATTCCCAGGGTAGCCGTATTTCTCTAAATGTTTCAATAAACGCTCCACTTGTTGTCATGCCACGTCATTCCAGCTCTGTCGACATGCTGATTGCTGACCTGGGTCACCTAGAGCTGCAGAATGAGTTTCAAGTGTTTGAGTTGGACAGCAGCAAGGAAAAGGTTGTTTTTGATATGATGGAACTTACTTTGCAGTCAGTCCAGTTGGCAAGGTTGGTTTTACAATATAATAGGCCGTTTGCAGGAATACGGTCATGTGGATGTACTAGGAACCAAAACATTCTGACTGTGTATTTAATGGAACTTAGAGTCAAGAAGAAATAACCCACGTTACAACACACTTAGAGTCATATTCTTATTAGTGGGAAAGTTACGGTACCGTGTCGTATTAAAAGAGTTTGATTGGACGAGATGCATCTACACGCTTTTTGATTGGTTCAGAAAGGAAGAAAGGAAACCATTTGAGTGTCACGGTACCGTCGGTTTCCTACTCATACGAAAACGACTCTATACAAGATCAGTAGTAAATTCATGTAATGTAATGTTTCGGGTTGCTCAGTTCATTCAATCGTCATTAAATTGTCATTAAATCGTTGTTATATTAGGCATTTGAATGTGTTCTTCATTGGGAAGTAATATCATTCATTTATCATGAATTTGTTGACATCCCTTTTCTACGTACAGTGTATGACCCAATAATGTCACTGCATTTTCAGTTCTGTAACTCCAAGCTAGTCTTATATAACAGTAAATAATTATATCTCTATCTCTATCCTTTAGTTATTTATTATTTATTTATTGTTGTTTATTATTTATTATTGTTGGGAGACTGTTTGGTATGTTGTTACAATTGGCTGACAGTGTGCCAGTGCCGTAAGTTGTTGACCAACAATTGGTAAACATGTTCTTGGAAAACCTACAATGTATTGATAGGTTGTTTTTGTGGTGTCTGCCATTTTCCAAACAACAACACCAAGGAAAACCTTGGTGCATGTCCAAGTCATCCACATTACAGCAAGTAGTGGGTTCAGTGGGTTCTGTTGACAAATATACCAATGTAATAGTAATATTAGGTATGTTTTTGATTCTAGAGGACGAATGGACCTCAGTAATTCATCAGTTGTCAAGCGATATCTCATTGAGCCAATCAAGATGGATGCCAACATTAGACGTTCCTTGAAGCCTTCTTGTCACGAGTTTCCATTTATTGAGGCTCAATGTTCTCTAGAATTTATCAAGGTAGAGTATTATTATACAATCCATCTGCTTGCTAGGCCACAACCACATGACACTACACGCTGCTAGTATGTATGTACATTGTATGTGTAATTTAATCAATTATTTCTAAGCCACGCATCATCAGATCTAACTTTCACTATTCAACTAAGTGATCATTATATATAGGTACATGTACATGTACACTACCCTGGAGAGAGGAGGTGTTCTCCGAAAGGGTTCCACTTGGTGGCTGTCTTAGTCTATGGTGGAGTCGCCTATCTATACATAAATGACCATCTTAGGTTAAAATCATAATGTCTAATTTAATTAAATGTTCCTGACAGATGAATCTTGGTAGTAAAGACAGATGACCACCTTAGAGAAGGTAGTAAAGACTATGAGCTGTTGACCATGATGATGAACATGATGAGATGATGAATGATGATTGAGAGAAGATGATGACAAAATGATGATGAAGTGATGATGAGATACATGATGATGAAATGATGATGATGAATAGATGATGATATGATGTTGTGATGATGATGATGATGATGATGATGATGATGATGATGATGATGTTGATGATGATGATGATGATGATGATGATGATGATGATGATGATGATGATGATGATGATGATAATGCCTGTCATGATGATGATGTTAAAGTTCTTATGATGATGATGATGATAATGCCTGTCATGATGATGATGTTAAAGTTCTTATAATTATATTGCCTTCCTGTGATTAGTTGATGCTACAGTTGTCCATGCAGATATTGCACAAGGTGTCATTAAGGAATCAGAAGCTCCAGAAAGTCCTGAATCAGACGGTAGGTCATAGCATGTACGATCTGCTCCAATTATTATTTGGTGCAAATTTTGGATCAAAGATTTAAACAGGTTATTAAAAAATGTAAATTTGGCAAAAGATCTTTAAAATTGTCTCAATATAAATCCTTGAATATGTTCAGTATGTAATGTTGTTTTTATAGAGACTACTTCTATTGGTACCACAAGCTCACAAGAAGCTTGGGAATACATGGAATTTTCATTTGATATTCCTGGTATATCTCTTACACTGTATACGAAGGAGAAAGATCTCGTAAGTATATGTACATGTAACTGCAGGTACATACTGCATGTAGCACTTTAAATACAATAAACTTAACTTACTATACCTAAAAACTAATAAAAAGCTATTATTTAATCCAATTTACAAAGGTTTTCTCTCAGATATTCTTCAATGTTAACCTACCATGAAACTGAGCTGTGCAGATGTTCAGTGTTTTCAAAACAAGCTGTTGGCCCTCGCATCCAATGGCAATATGTCCATTTGCAATGCCTTAATTTCACTTGGAACGATGAAAAACTGCCCCAAATAAGTGCTCTACTACCCTTCCTATTGCAAGCGATTCCTACTCACAAACGTTTTAATTAAAATAATAATAGTTATTCACTGCACATACATTCAAGTGAAAAGGAGATAAAGAGGTATAACCCTATCTAGTTATCTCCTGAATAAAACTCAAGACCTCTGGTATAGTTGTACATGATTTCGTATAAATCGTTGATATTGATCCACATTTCCTGTCGTGCCCAACAGGATCCATTTGACTCTCAGTCTCCAATATATGATCCTGATACCAGCCTCTGTGTGTGTGAGGTTGAGAAGACTTCGCTTCACATAGCTATACCAAGTGATAATAGTGTACATGTAAGGGGTATACTACATGGCATTGTGGTAGAAGATATTAGACCGAATACTTCTTCAGCATTTCCAAGGTAACTACTTCATTTTTAATCACTAAATCAAGTATATATCAAAAAAGTCGACTTTCACTGGAATCACCATAAGGAACTCTGAGTCCCAGATGGGATTAGAACCCACGGCCCTCCGTTAACAGATACCCCTTGCTCACAATAGAGTCTCCAGTAGCTCAATGGTAGAGCATCCATCTAGAAAACGGAGGGTCGTGGGTTCGAGTCCGATTTGGGACTCAGATTTTTTCTGAGTTCCTTATGGCGATTTGAGTGAAAGTCGATTTTATTTAATATATCTATTTATTGATAAATCAAGTAGCAAATTAATTGCAATCATTCATTCAACTGTCCATCCATTCATTCATTCAGTCAATTAATCATTTATTTGTAATTTTTTATCTATTTTCCCCAATTACCCACCACTGAAATCATTAATGGCCACATTGTTTTAATAAATATATTGCACTGTGCTATCCTTGTTTTATCAGACTGGTGGACAAGAAAATGCAGCCATATGCCGATGTGATGTTAGCGTCTGAAGAAATGTGTGAATTTATTTATCGCCAAGTTAATGGAGATATGGACAGTAAGATGAACGATGGATTGAATCATTTATTGATCATTTTATTACTGTGAAATAGATGACCAGTCATCTGTCCTTTTAGATGTGTCTGACTGACTGCCTACCTGCCATATTCTTATCTGTCACACATAGCAAGCAATGTTTTATGTTCTGTGTATTATCTTGCATGCACTATTTTGTCCATCCATTTTCTTGGCCCAGTACATATTGTACAATACTCCAGTTTCGAGTTGTTTAGACACCGCTGTACTCCTTGACAAAAGACTCGTTTGCTCAGGCTTAGCCTCAATCCAGAGAATAACCAGTGGAATTAAAAATGGTTTCTATTGTTGAATGTCAACACGTTTTCGCCTTCTCGTCAGTATTTATGCATAATTTGTCGAGGAGTACATCGTTGTCTAAACAACTCGAAACTAGTATTGCCTGTACAAAGACTGACACACAATAAATTGTAGACTTTGTTTGTGTGATCTGTACTTAAACATTGATAAGATACACAGTACTGATACTTTTTCTTATTTTCTAGTTTTGTTTCAGCTCCAGCATGCTACTATCTTTATTAACTTCCCATTCATTTGGCCATTATTGGAGTTCTTTACTGTACCAGTAGAAACGAAGAATGATGTCTTCGTAACCCCTGCTGAAAGCCAGACCTCTCTTGATGCCGCCCCTGATGCCACCCCTGATGCAAGGGAGACAATCATACCCCCCTCTAGTGATCATCCTGTGACCTCACCCAGTGAAGTAACACTACCCGATTACAAGATGTCTGTACGTGGTACTATTAAAAATCCTGATATTGTTCTCTTAGCAAATCCACTCAGTAGAGATACTGAAGCATTGATTTTACAGGTAACTTTATATTTTTAGAATATCAATAGGTTACACATATCTTTATATTGTATGATACAGTCATTTGCAAAAATTCTGGCCGCTACGAAATATCAATATATCAATATATCGGGTGCATTATGGGTAATTAAATAATCGAAAATCCCCCTTAAAGCGGGTTAACGCCAGCAAAGTTGGTATAAATATTTAGTATAATGTTTATTTTAGTCATACGTTTGTTGTTTGTAAATTTTGCTTCATTTAATAAGTTAGGAAACTCAAAATAGTATTATTTAATTACCCATAATGCACCCGATATATTGATATATTGATATATCGTGGCGGCCAGAATTTTTGCAAATGACTGTATATGTAGGATGGAGCATAGGTGGCAACTACACAAGCTCATAATTAATCTGCACTTTTTGAACGTTTTGTTTACTTCGCTATATATCCTCTTGGAGTACATGTAGGAGAGGTAAATTTCTTCATTTATGCATCGTATAGAAAACAAACATGTACATTTTAGTGAGCTGTGGATTTTTACCATTGCCATCAAGCTGCAACATGCTGAAAACTTTCGATTCCTTCCTTCCTTCGTACAGTACATTTTCTTCCTTCCTTTCTTCCTTCCTTCCTTGACCAATTTAATAGTCCTTGGAACCACTTTCCACTGACAAGTGTAGGATATAAAGCAAGATATTCTACAGAGTTGTATTCATACTTTATGATTCCTTCATTTTAGACAAATGAATGGCCCATAATTCATACCTCTCCTTTTCCCATCTGTTGTTGACTGATAGACAGTTTTATTCTTCAGACAGAAATGGAGTTTGAGTACATCATGACTAAAGAACAACAGAGTCTTCATTCAAATATTTCTGGCTTACAAATGGCGTCATGTCAATACCCAAACACACAGCATACATCTTTTGTGGTAAATATCATATATATAATATAACTGGAAGTGATATCCAATTGGCAACTGTCACTAGTTTTCATTATATATACATGAATAAGCCAAGGCCGTTTGTAGAAGATGATATCAGTTTCTCAAAATCATTAATAATTCATGCTCAGAGATATACTATTAAGACAAAGGCAATCACTACAGTGAAGGATGTTTGGATATGTGATCTTAATTAGCATACGATTTGGTCAACTTTAACTTTGAATTTCTTTGAATTTTGCCTCGTTTTTTTTTTACCCAATTCTCGGTGTTTGGATATCGGATGAAACACTCTTTCTCACCAGGGGCAGATCCAGGATTTTACATAGCATTTTATGCAAATTAGGCATTATGCATAGGTAAAAATTCCTTTGAAGAAGGGTTCACTGGCACTCTGTGACCACCCCCTGGATCCACCAATGCTTGTGTTTGATTTATTACTTGAAATCACGACCTTGGCAAGTGATTGATATTCTTCTGGTGGTGTTGGAGCGAAATCATTTTTTATTTAAAGTTGATGTATGATTATAAACCACACAAGTTATGTACAATTGATAAGAAAATGTCCATTCCCTATTAAAATAGTCAGTGGTATCCTTATGGCGATGTTGATCCCTGCATAAAAATAATATACTTCATTAAGAATATGTCCCTCCCCATCCCCAAAGAAATAGAGCATTCCAAGTGTGTTAATCAATTTCTATGCTATTTTTGACATACTAGGTTTTAAATCCCTGTGATATAACTTTGAATTACCAAACACCAGTAGCTGATGGCAAAGGACAAGGAATAGCAATTGATATTGACACTATGAAGTTCAGGTTCTCTCCTTTCCTGTACAAGATTCTGAATGATGTCATGTTAACCTTGACAGGCCAAGAAAAGGTATTGACACCCGACAATTATTTTTGACAATGCTAGGAAAGGAGGCCGCGTAACACTAGTGAAACATAAAAATTGAGGGAAAGTTAAAGTGCTATGAAAATATCCATAAAATTATTTTGAGCGTTAGCCCTAGAAAGAGAGGAGAAAGAAAAAACATCTGATCCCGATGGGATTCGAAGCCACGACCCTCAGAACTGATCACCGATGCTCTTTGAAGATGAGTAAGTTGATTGTTTGCGGTCTCTCTTCAACTTACAATCAGTGAAAGGCCATCTATCAGCCTACTGACAGTCAGACAGTTGCCTAATTTAGCACATGGCACGTTACTTTACTATTACATCTGGAGACTACCCTGTACCACAATGGCGTTACTATCAATATATTATTTCATTAATGAATTTGTTATGATAAAATCATGTCATTACAATCACATAACATGCTATTATAGTTCACAGTTATTATAATGTCTGCAGGTAACTGAAGGGATTGTCTGCCTACAGACTGACGGTCACATTTATTAATGTTGTTCATTTTCTATTACGTCATTATGTCATTTAAATTCACGCTGCGTCAATCCTCTTGGCAGAATGGCGGATCACGAACCATGGGTTGATCGTGGGCTTTCTAACGAGAAATAACAACCTGAAAAGAAACCCATCATTCGCAGCGTACTTGAAGAAAAGTTTTGGCAAGAAAAAAGTCAAAGCGTACTATAGTGCCTGGTCAATTCACGGGCCGGGCGCGAGTTGAAACTTCTCTCCCTTTTTATACGTTTTCCTCCCTTAAAAAATCATGAGATGTGTGGTATATACATGTAGTAAGAAGTGAGTGTGATTAGCCATACTGATATCAACACTTGCATGTATTCACATCAACGCGTGCCTGTAAGAACGAAGATGTGAATGGCCACTCGAACGTACATATTTAGGAGATCGTACCTGTCTTGCTCTCATAGTATAGTAATTTGCTCTATGTATAGTAGAACGAAGCTTGTATTCATTCAACCAAGTAGCAGCACCACTTTTAGCAGCATAGTAGAACGAAGCAGATTGTATTCATTCCTACCAAGTGGAACTCAATCTCCCAAGAGATAATTATAAATCTGTTTCTAATTTAATTTCTTTGAAGAGCGAGCATAAAGATACTTCACTTTTTATAAATACAAAGTCTTTTTAACCTAGTATTATCATGTTATAATAAAATACAAATTATTATTTTGATGAGTATATATATATATATCCATTTGGAATATGTGCAATAGAAATGGAAGTATTTAATTATTCTTATTATTTATTCTAGCTGAAACAACACAAACCAAGGAAGTTTCAAGGCAGTCTACTGGTGATAAGGTAGTATAATAATACTACCCAATAACTACCACTATGCCCAATAACATTAACATAGATCAAACTGCAGTGTATATCTCTACCCCTCCACTATGATGCATAGCAGGCCTATTTCTGTCATATGATGAGCAGACCTAGGGTTGTCACTAGGTTCAGTTTTGAGTACATTGTATTGTGGGCAGCTCAACTATCATCATGACAAAGAATGATATACTTTAGGATATGCATAACATATGCATAACCAATGTGAAATATTGTTTCTCTCACTGGTATTTGTAAGGAAGTGTATATGGAATTTCGATTGGAAGATATTCTGCTACAGAATAAACTACATGTACACAATATCCCACAATGCAATCATAAACGTTTACCTTGACATATACATAATCTACGTAACCTTTGTTCCCTGTTCTTCAAAGAGTGCATCTGCAGTGTTTAACATCTAATATTATTATTGTTATTTGTTGTAGATTACATTAAATACAAAGGAGGTTCAGATAGTGGTGGTAAATGAAGTTCATGGCACACAAGTGCCATTAGTACTGGTTAACACACAGGTCAAAGTGAATGCTGTTGACTACACTGCTCAGGTAAATACATTGGCAGCAGAAATAGAACTTTGCACTGGCTTAAATGCATCATAACGTCTCAGTGATTGCTTTTGTTGTAGTAGTAGTTGTTATTATTATTATTATTATTATTATGGTGGTGGTGGTGGAGGTGGTGGTGGTAGAGGTGGTGGTGGTGGTGGTGGAGGTAGTGGTGGTGGTGGTGGTGGTATACTGTATGTACTCTACATCAGGTGCACTGCCCACTTTTTTTTAGGAGGGAGAGGAACATTTTTGCATAGAGCTTAAATATTTTCAGTTATGTTTGTTGTTATTTGTTCAACATTTTTGTGAACTATCCATGTTCTATTATCTTTGTACTGTAGATGAAGCTAGAGGCTGATATCAGTGTAGAGGTGTCGTACTATAATGAGCATTTAGGTGCTTGGGAACCTCTTCTGGAGCCTGTGGATGACGAACGTGACAATCCACGATGGGAGCTACAAGTTAAGGTATGCTGACGATACTGGCTGGTACATGTGTTTACTTCAGCATAGACATTATGTGTTGATATGTCATTTTATTTAACTAATAGAAGATGACTCTCCGTGCTTCTATACAAAAATAATGCACGCTGAGGTCTTGAAAGCTGCTAGTGGATACACAAGCTCTTCAAATGCAGCTGAAGCTGTTATTTATGTTTTTGCTCCTCCGGCTCCATGCATATCTATAACGTAATAATGCACGCTCAGCAACCAATGAAATCGCGCGTTCTTGGGAGGTACACATAGTTTATATTATAAAGTAAAATAGACAATACATGTACACTACACGTATGCACACTAAGGGCCAAGACATTCATACTCACATTCAGTATCCATGACGTGGAGCACTGAAAAAAACAGCATTTTCAGCATCTTTGTCCTTGCAAATTGAGTTTTAAAATACGTATTAAAATACGTAGCAAATATTCTAGCTGTAGCACTAATACAGCTCCATTGACAGCAATAAGAACAACTCTCTCAGAATATTTAACAAAAGCTTTTAGGATAGTAGCTCCAACCATTGACAACCTCGTACATTCTGTGCACTGTAACTGAAAAATTCAAGTAACACATGTTGATAAAAGCTTGAGATAATAATAATAATAATAATAATAAGTTCTTGTTTAACGCATTAAACTGACGTCTCAATGCGTTTTACATTACATAATAACATAAAATAACATAATGTGATAGTTCATTGTTGATCATGGTTGTGTGCAGGTATTTTTCGTTGATGTGATGGTTATATAGCTTTTAAGATCGTAGCTCCAACCATTGACAACCTTGTACATTCTGTGCACTGTAACTGAGAAAGTCTAGTAACACATGTTGATAAAAGCTTGAGATGTGATAGTTCATTGTTGATCATGGTTGTTTGCAGGTATTTTTCGCTGATGGTTATATATCATCTTTCACACCACGTGATCAAGAATCCATAGATGGTCCTCCCCAAGACTTGACGGATGGTGCTGATGCGCATCGATGGATTCCATGGCAGAATCGTCCTCGCTCTGAATCTAAGAAAAAACTGACTACCAAACGATCTATAATGGGACGAAAAAGGCTGAAATCTTTTAAAAAGTTTGTGGAATGATTTTACATCATAGATGTGCATTGTGGATATAAATTGTACACAAAGTACATTTCTCTTCCAAAGCTATTGCACATTTGAGAACTGGAATCAATCAGGAATGACACTGCTTACTGAAGCCATTTTCTTATTGTCAATTATTTGTTTTAATGTATTTTTATTTACTTGTAGCCAACTTATTGTAATTTCTTAATTATTATTATTCAAGATCCTGTGACCGAGCCTATGATGCCTTGCGCAATGTTTTGATATGTGTTTATATGCAAGTGAAAGCCAGATTCAGTCATTGAGATTTTCTTTTTCATAGCCCAGTTTCAGTTTGTGGAATGATTTTACATCATAGATGTGCATTGTAGATAGGAACTGTGCACAAACTAGTTTCTCTTCTAAAGTTATTGCACATTTGAGAACAGGAATCAATCAGGAGTGACACATGAAAACCAAAGCCAAATCGATTTTCTTTTTCGTAACATAGTTTTCATAGATGTGCATTGTAGATAGGAACTGTACACATAGTTTCTCTTTGTGGAACAGGATCAATTTTACATCATAGATGTGCATTGTAGATAGGAACTGTACACAAACTAATTTCTCTTCCAAAGCTATTGCACATTTGAGAACAGGAATCAATCAGGAATGACACGTGCACACCAAAGCCAAATCGTTATTCGTTTTCATAGCATAGTTTGTGGAATGATTTTACATCATAGATGTGCATTGTAGATAGGAACTGTGCACAAACTAATTTCTCTTCCAAAGCTATTGCACATTTGAGAACAGGAATCAATCAGGAATGACACGTGCACACCAAAGCCAAATCGTTATTCGTTTTCATAGCATAGTTTGTGGAATGATTTTACATCATAGATGTGCATTGTAGATAGGAACTGTGCACAAACTAATTTCTCTTCCAAAGCTATTGCACATTTGAGAACATTGATCAATCAGGAGTGACACGTGCACACCAAAACCAAATCGATATTCGTTTTCATAGCATAGTTTAAATTTGAGAACAGGAATTAATCAGGAATGACACGTGCACACCAAAGCCAAATCGATATTCGTTTTCATAGCATAGTTTAAATTTGAGAACAGGAATTAATCAGGAATGACACGTGCACACCAAAGCCAAATCGATATTCGTTTTCATAGCATAGTTTAATTTTGAGATCATAGAATGCATTGGAGATAGGACACGTGCACACAAAGCCAAATCGATATTCGTTTTCATAGCATAGTTTAAATTTGAGAACAGGAATTAATCAGGAATGACACGTGCAAACCAAAGCCTATGAAAAATATGCACAAGGTATCATGGGCTTCGACACAGGGTCTTTAAGTGAAAGAAGTTATCTCTATTTGTTCTTTTTGCTGTCTATCTGCTGTTACACATACTTGACACTTTCTATGGGTTGTAGGATCCTTTATATTAACCCTTTGGGTTGTATTCCTGCAACCTTCCACTATTTACTCTAATTATGTATTTTTGATTTATAATATTGTGTTGAAAATAAAAACCTTTGAACCTTCCTCTCTATGATGATTTTGTATTTATTGTTTCCCAGATCCAAGAGACACCAGCGTCGTGCTGGAGTTGCACCAAAGGATTCAGAATTAGTCGAAGAAGACCTGGATTATGCTGGTGCCCTTGAGCACTTTGTAGTTAGCTCAAGCCGTTTGGTTGGTGAAGTAACTGTAGACGCAGTTGATGGTGATACAACTGATGATGATGGGTTTCTGTTGCACGAGGAAAAACCACAAGCAATTTACATTGTCGTCAATTCTCATGATAACATTCAGTTGACTTTAACTACTACCGCTTTAGATGTTTTAACAGACGTTAGTACTGTAAGTAAACACAGACATACAGTAAATATGCCTTTTGCAGCCTACAGATGCATGTTTATCAGTATGAGAATTAAAGCTCCACTGGGATGGCAAACAAACTTTGAAAATGCTGTGTTAGAAAAATCGACAGAAAGTTAACATGGATTTCTCTAATGACACTAACTGATCTACAATCCTTTATTCTGAGTACTTCCAAGAAAGGATAAGATTCGGGTTGTGCATTATTTGAACTGATATAATGTAAGCATCTTCAAATAAAGAAGTGTGGGTTTTTTTTAGCCAGAGAGCAGATTTCGTATGGCTGTGACCGTGACCGTGATGAGTTTTTTTCTTTTTTTAATTGAGGATAACGACATCACTAACGTTTGTATTTTTTTTGAGGATAACGACATCACTAACGTGGTTTACTTTAAGTAAAATGCTGGTTAACTTTGTCCTCTAAGTGTTTTAGGATTTCTTTAATCTGTAATCAATGACAATGAGGGTTTATCATGTAATTTCAAAACTCATAGAACAAAAAATGATAATCATAGCTGGAAAGAGCTCGTTGAAATAAGTAAAAATGTGAAGTTTGGAAAAGATCGCTTCACAAATTGTGAAGATATGAATTTTCAAAAATCGAAATTTTATATGAAAACCTTTGGAAATTTACGCTTGGAGGCAACTCTTGCCTCCAACAAAGGTTTTCATACAAAATTTCGATTTTTGAAAATTCATATCTTCGCAATTTGTGAAGCGATCTTTGCCAAACTTCACATTTCCAGCTATGATAATCATTTTTTTGTCCTATGAGTTTTGAAATTACATGATAAACCCTCATTGCCTAAAGCAAGCAATGGATGAATCGAATGAATCCGTGTCGTGCCGAGTGCCATGATTTTTCACAATAGTAATACATAATCTATGGACACACGGTGCAACATTGTGCGCAATATTGCGGGTAACATTCACGATTTCACGATTTTAACTTTTGCAACTTGTTGCGCGCAATGTTGCACTGTGTGGATGCTGTTCCTTTACCTGTGTGCTCTTTTTAGGCTTTTGCAGATATCACAGGACCCGTACAACGGAGTATTCCAGGACCAATGTTTTGTATCAGAAATGAGGTAAACTTTGACATATTTGTTGCTCGCTTGACCGTTTCTTTCAAATAAAATACATTGGTGTTCTTTGAGAAAAACCAAATAATGCTTTATGTGCATAGGGCCTGTTGATTGAGTAAACGAGGAGAGGCTTTGACAAATCATAAATATATAAATATTTGATGTGACTGGTTTGCATATTTAAAAATCTGTACAATTCCGAAACGATAATTGATTTTGTTTTCTGGTCATGTTTCACAGCTCGGTGTCCATTCTACAGTTATTGTCGACCATGACGACAAGGTGAAACTTTAACTTGTATTGTTGTGTAATTATATATGTGCTTAAATCCTGTCAGTATTAGTGCTGAGAGATTTATACAGTCTTGAAATGTTGCTCATAGAGTCGTTTTCGTATGAGTGGGAAACCTACGGTACCGTGACACTCAAATGGCTTCCAACCAAAAGCGTGCAGATGCATTTCATCCAATCAAACTCTTTCAATACGGCACAGGACGGTACCCTAACTTTTCCACTAGCTACGAAAACGACTCGATTACCTGTACGGAATAAAAAGTGCAAGATTTTGGATAATTCTAATTACAATCAGTCAATAACTTGCAGTAAAGAAATTTGTTGCCTTGGAAGTTGTACAGTTGTACCTCACTCTGCAAATTGCCAAGTTAAAATGTTTTTATTGGAGGAGTTTTATCGGCTATAAAATTGCCTCTAGAACTTCATTGGCCATAAATCGTAAAATAAAGTCATCATGTCTTATCTTATTATATAGATATTAGTAGTTTTTTTTATTTGTACACCTATACATTAAAATTATTTTTCTCTCTAATCAAATTATTGTAGATCCTTGACAAGAGTGACGAGATTCTAACCATAAGACACAGAAAACCCAAACTAGAACGAAACATTAGTCTCACAGATGCATTTGCTAGTTTGGCTGCTACACTACTGGCAGAGCAAAAGAAAAAGAAGAAGAAAAGACTTTTCTCAGAGCCTCTCTTGGGGCGTTTCAGACAGAAATTCCTAAAGATCCAGCATCGTCGAGCAATGTCGTTACCTTTAGGGCTAGAGGGAAAACCATCCAAGACAAATAGGGCAAAGTTTCACATTGGAGACGAATCCCACCCATCTAAGCCAAAGTTACAAAAGAGTGTATCATGTGGTGTACAGCAAGTTACAACGTAAGGAGTTTGTGTTATGGCCATGTGGTGTGTGCATGTTAAATAATAGAGTTGTTTTCGTATGAGTGGGAAACCTACTGTACGGAGTTATTGTCACGGTACGGAATCGATGACATCGATATTCAACCAATCACAGCGTGCAAAATCATTACTCAACCAATCAGGATGCTTGGATACGGCACGTTCATGGCACAGCATGAACTATACCGTAACTACTTCCCATTTATACGAAAACGACTCTAGTTGCAACTTGATTGTACCTGCAGCTTACACCGGCATTTGATCTATTTATCATATACTTATAATACCAATTTGGAAATATCATGTGTACTGAACAAAATATACTTCACTGAAGGATATCCACCAAACCAGCCCTTTTGGACAGTTTGAATTTCGATTTTCGCTTTGGATTAAGGTGGTTCCCGCATAATGAATGACCGGTTTGCCGTATTTTTTAACTCGCTCGCTCCGCGTCAATATTGCTTGGATTTTATGCTTAACACCTAATTCAACTATTCTGCCTTTCGACCAAAATTATCATTGTAACGCGTTTGTGAATGACTGATATTCAAACGACACTATTTTCACTAAAACTGCTGCCAAGCGTTATTCCCTCGTACGATTTTTTTTTAAACTTCGTGAACGACCTTTAACCCTAGTAATGTTCTGACGAGGTAAGAAGGAAATTGATCGAGCCGAAATCACCAATTCATATTTTTGTTGTCAAAATTTGGACAAATCGGTTGTTACGTGATTTCGGCTCGAAAACTTTTTTTCTTACCTCGTCAGAACATTACTAACATTACTAGGACCTTACCTTAAAAGGCCGTTCACGAAGTTTACTGAAAAAATCGTACGAGGGAATAACGCTTGGCAGCAGTTTTAGTGAAAATAGTGTCGTTTGAATATCAGCTGGCATTCACAAACGCGGCTTACAATGATAATTTTGAATACACCGTCGAAAGGCAGAATAGTTGAATTAGTATTTGTGTTAAGGTACCAGGGGACCTTCGTGACACTGTTCACTGAAAGCCGCGTAGCGCGCTACTCGTCCAACATGTATAAAAGTATACATTTTCTTAAAGCTGAATAAATGCAGATTCTAAATATGCTGGAGATTATTTCCTATTTTGTAAAAAAAAAAATTGTTATTGCACATTTTAGAAAATTCGACCGGCCTTGTTCAAAGAGAATTTTGCACGCGAAAATTCAATCGATTTTTAAACGGAAATTGCCATTGTAATGAGCACACGTTGTTTTAAAAAACAGTGTCTCCGATTTCCGATAAACGCTTTTGTTGAGGAGATATTTGCTGTCAAAGTTCAATAATGTGTTTTTAAGCGATTTACACATAAATCATCAAATAACTTTTAAACGAGGCAACGTATCAAAAATCGGAGACACGGTTTTTTAGAACAAAGTTTGCTCATTACAATGGCACTTTCCGTTTAGAAATCGATTGAATTCCCGCGTGCACATTCTCTTTGAACAACGGTCGAATTTTCGTGCAATAACGTACAAAAAGGAAATAATCTCCAGCATATTTAGAATCTGCATTTATTCAGCTTTTATACTTTTATCATGTTGGACGAGTGGTTAGCGCGCTACGCGGCTTTCAGCGAACAGTGGTCACGAAGGTCCCCTGGTACCTTAAGCACAATAAAATCCAAGCAATATTGACGCGGAGCGAGCGAGTTAAAAAATACGGCAAACCGGTCATTCATTATGCGGGAACCACCTTAACACTCTAATTTTATTTTAACCAAACACAAACTATTAAAAAAAAAGTAAAATGTCTTCCTAAAACTGTTTTAGCATTGTACAAAGCCATTTTCCTGCTTTTTGTTTTTGTTGAGGTATTTCAGGGGGAAACATCAGCAACAATAGTAAATATACAGAGCTAGCCCATGTGGACAGTTTACAAATCAAAATTTCGCTTTGGATTAACACTCTAATTTCACTTTTACCGGTCAAAAACCATCACAAATAACTTGAACTGTTTGCTAAAAGCTGTTTTAGCCTTGTACAAAACGTATTTTCCAGCCTATTGGTTTTAGGCACTCAATACGCACGTTCGTAAAAACATATCCTCTTAATCTTATTAAATCATGATGATTTCTACTCCAAGGTGACTGACTTCACTCGGAATTGCAAGGTATTTCTTCCTTCCTTATGGTTTTGTTAACAATGTTACGTATTCATTTATAGTATGCAAGACAAGCATAGTTCATTGTCAATAACTAAATCCCTTGGTGGAACTACTGGTGACGAAGAAGATGATGGGAAGTTTTCTTGGAGGATGCACCTGCGCCGTAGGAAAAACGAGTTGTTTTCTATGCTGGAACATGAGGAGGAAGATGAGACAGACGCCATAGGTTAGAAAGTAGTAGAGTCCTTATCACGTGAGTACAGGAGTGAGAAGTGCGGTACGGTTTGTGCCATGCGGTACCCGTGCGGTGCCGTGCGGTGCCGTGCGGTGCCGTGCGGTGCCGTGTCGTGTCCAAGCATTCTGATTGGTTGAGCAATGATTTTGTGCGCTGTGATGGGTTGAATAGATGTCATCGATTCCGTACCGTGACCGTAACTCTGTGCCGTAGGTTTCTCACTCATACGAAAACGACTCTATACAGTAACTGCATGTCAATACTTTGTAAACCAGACACCCTTGATATCACCTCTCACTGCATGAAGGCAAAGTTAAAGTTCTTGTGGGTGTCAACCTTGGAAATAGTTAGACAAAGCGGAGACAATGGTTGCAGTAGTAAGAGAAAGGTGTCATAGAGGCATGTCTGGCCTGGAAGGATTGGTCGAGAGCCGTGGTAAATAGGTGAACGCACCACGGTAGGACGTCATCAGTCGATCGTCTGATGCGAAATGTTTAATTTTGGCAAACGAAAAACATGTTTTCAACTACATTTTTTACAGTGACTAAGAGTACTGATACCGAGCTGACTATCGTAATTCACAACCACAGTTCATAGCAAACCAAATGTTTCATCAGTTGCAGCAGCACTTCTCCACAGTTTGTCTTTCATTCAAGTAAAAACTGCTAGATTCACGGCGATAAAAGTTCATTTGTTTACTTTGGGGCACTTTGATGACAAATCCATCACTTGCCAAAATCCATAGACCAAGGAAACATTCCGCTGAAGTACTGTTCTCTAACGTTAATTCACATTTTTCAAGACAAGTTACACGACCTCGTGCTTTTTTCCATTGACTACATTTTCCAGATTTTAGAGTATTTTTTGGCTTTGTTGACTGTCAAAATGCGGCATCTTTCAGATTTCACACAATGACCAGGCACAAGGTGAAGCTTTCCCCACTGAGAATTAATTCTCTGAGAGTTTCTTTCAGACTTGAAAACTTTGATTTTGAACTGTTTTTGGCTGATCCCCAAACCAAGGCTGTGTGGATGAAATTGCTTGTAGTAGTAATACATGCAGTGGTAATAGAGTCGTTTTCGTATGAGTGAGAAAGTTATGGTACCGTGCTGTGCCGTATTGAAATAGTTTGATTGAATGAGATGCATCTGCACGCTTTTTGATTGGTTCAGAAAGAAAGCCATTTGAATGTCACGGTACCGTAGATTTTCCACTCATACGTGCTGTGCCGTACTGAACCAGTTTGATTGGATGAGGTGCATCTGCACGCTTTTTGATTGGTTCAGAAAGAAAGCCATTTGAATGTCACGCTACCGTAGATTTTCCACTCATACGTGCTGTGCCGTACTGAACCAGTTTGATTGGATGAGGTGCATCTGCACGCTTTTTGATTGGTTCAGAAATGAAGCCAGTTGAGTGTCACGGTACCGTAGGTTTCCCACTCAAAACGACTCTCTTTGTGGTTTTGTTGATATTCGTAGATGTAGATGCTGGTGAAAGTAGTGACATATTTCCTGATGATAAAAGAACCAGCATTGAGGATGTGGGTAGTAAAATAGCCATGGCCATTGGTAATGTTGGTACAATTGTTGGTGGGATTTCATCCCCAACCTTTAGTGATACTGACACAGAACAAAATGAAGACAACAACGCTGGTGATGATTCTGTGGATGGATCACGTGCAGAGGAAGAGGAGAGCTACATATCATTTGAAGTAGGTGTTTGCAATGCATATGTTGACAAAGCGAGTGTTTCTTCCACGCTTTATTTATAACGGAAACAATTCAACTATAAACTATAGACTATGTGCGTGCAAATAATATGATAGTAGGAATGGACCAATTACGTGTCAAGCGAATTTAGCAGACATGCTAATAGTCCCCTTCACAGTTCCCTGTGCCATCTTGAAAGGTAGCCGTGCCTTTGCATCGAAGCGAGACCAACGGTGACCTTGCAACTTGGACTTGGACAATTATTCACATGTCTCTATCATTGCAAGGTCACCGTTGGTCTCGCTTTGATGCAAAGGCACGGTTACGTTTCAAGATGGCGCAGGGAACTGTGAAGGGCACTATTCTCACTGCATAATTAATTAGCTCATCAGTATAAATACCCGTCCCACCTTAACGTCGTCATGCACTTCAACGGTATTCCGGGACGGCAGCAAGATTTTGTGACCCACCCACCTCCCCTGGTGGAGGCTACCTAACCTATGCAACACCTATCCTCGTTGTATGCCTATTGCCTCACCAGTCGCGGATTCTCCCCATAACTTAACCTTATCTGATGAGGTAATGAGTATGCAGTGAGGATGTGTAACTATTGGGGACACATCTATAGAATTACCAGTTAAAAACTTTGACTTTTGGTTTGCCTGATGATTTTATTTTTATTTTTTATTGATGATAGGTCAATGGCTACTATATTGTAGACAATGTACCCATCAATCGCTCTGGACGTTATCTTTATAGACTGAAGCCACGTGTTGGGGATGAGGTACGCAATATACTCTCCATTAAAAGAAAGCGTACATATGATAGTGGGCTATGGTTGTAATGCGACATTTCACATACCAAACAAATATTAGAGTTAGTACACAACAATCAAAGAAACGATGTACACTCATTCACTCATTCATTCATTCATATGCATTGCTTTTATCTCAACATTCACCAGATCTTGTAGAAAATAACACGGCCATTTTTAACTCGTGGATTATGTTATCCATGAGTTATAGGGATGAAATTGGGACAGTTTTGAGATCACTCACTCTCTTGGCTGTAAATTTTAATTGCGTTGTCGCTGAAGTACATCGCAGGCTCACAACTTTGGGGAAGGGGGTTGTAATCCATGAGTTATTGGTATGACATTGGGACAATCCTTGGGATCACTCACTTACTCGGTTGTAAACTTTAATTACGTTGCCGCTGAATTACATCGCATGCTCACAACTTTGGGGAAGGGGGTTGTAATCCATGAGTTATTGGTATGACATTGGGACAATCCTTGGGATCACTCACTTACTCGGTTGTAAACTTTAATTACGTTGCCGCTGAATTACATCGCATGCTCACAACTTTGGGGAATGGGGTGGTAATCCACGAGTTGGCCAACTAGGTGCCTTTGATAAGCATTCTGATCTCTATCATCAACATCTGTACGGTTTGTTTGGCTTGAGAGTATAGTGCATATTTAGAGAAATTCAGAGAAAATATTGATGACAAGGACAATTATATATTATGTGTCTTTTACAACATTGGATTGGCATCAGATTGTGAAAGAGCTTTACTTTGCATTCTGAAATATATATATTTTCAACTTTCTTCAAAGTTTTTCTACATTCTGAAAATGACTCATTTCATTGCTATTATTGCGAAGTGACAAGTTTCTCTATTACCTTTTGAAAATGTATATGCATATGTTGTGGTTTAATTTTTCCCACTGGTTTAATTTTTTCTGAGGGTTGTTCTAAGGTTAGGTTTAGGATTTTATGGTTGGTAAGTTATGTGTTTAGGTTGTAAAGGATTAAACTGAAAGAAAGTGAATTAAGAAACCAAAACAATGGACTAAAAAAATTAAACCAGTGGAAATTTCAAACCACAACATATACGTTCAGCCACTTTGAAAAACTGGTTTTAATACAATGTAATGTGTATTCTGTTTTCTTGTACAGTCTAACCTCAATACCCATGTGGTGGTACAAATAGACACCAAGAATGGACAGAAGACAGTGACACTTCGTTCACCACTACAGGTGCCTAAGTCTTGCACTCATTGCATATTGTAATAATCGATAATAAGTGAAATACATCCATACAATATGTAACTGTCATTTGTTTTACATCTTTATTTTATTGTGTGTGGGGTTTTTTTTCCAGGTTCACAATCATCTTAGCATGCCAGTGGACCTTGTTATATATGATGAGATGAAGATTGGTGCTAAAGACCCATTTATGTCCCTACAAACAGTGGACCCTGGGACTGTTTCTAATGTCCCTATGACAGTGGCACATGATAAAGAACTTTATCTCAGACCCAACCATCCCAGGTGATATTTTTGGTGATGCACTGTACATATTTGGAGCACTTTAACATTAACTTTCGGTATTAAAAGGTCGCCCATTTTTGACATGGTTTGCATATATTTGCTACTTACATGTATTTGAAGGTGCTATATATATAAATGCAGGTGCATGTATTCCCAACTTTTGGATGTAGTACGACTTTAAACATATAGCTAATTGCATAATCGTTGTCGGGTTGAAAATCATAAATCATAGAAGCTGAGACCGCAAGGATGGATGGGAAATTAGTTCATGACCCGCATCAGCTTTTATTTTATCTTAGTTTAGGTGTCCCCAATTAGTGGTCCACTTGTGGACTGCTAGAAGACTAGACACGTTAATAAAGTTTTATTATTATTATTATTACATGCAGATATACATGTATTCAATGTTCTCGTAGTTTTGAAGGTATATGAGCTATTTAACTAAGATCCTACAAATCTGGATCAAAAGGTCGATGATTTGACGGTGTTATTTGAGAGTTTTAATTTCCCAGAATTCCTTTTGGTCATAGCTTTCATGATTTTCAACCCGACAACGATTATGCAATTAGCTATATATATCAATTTTCCTGCATCTGTTCCTGAAAAATTGGCTCATTCATATTTGTCACTGGCCTTGCTGTACCATAGTATGCCTGGAAATGTAGCTAATTTCCAGTGTATAAAGCTCTATTAATCTCCACTAATGAATGTATTGCAACCCTATCCTGCAGGTTACAGACTGTGTACAAAGTATGTAGCTTTGAACTACGTACATTGTATTTTGCAACGGCATAGAGTCGTTTTCGTATGAGTGCGAAGCCAACGTTACGGAGTACGGTCACGGTACAGAATTGAATACGGGTACAGTCACCACACGACACGTACCGTAACTACTTCCCACTCAATACGAAAACATCTCTAACATCATTTCTTACATTTACTTACATAAGCAGTATTGTTTCAGGTGTGGGGTGTGTCCAGACCCATTATCATGGCGGTCCTTCTCAAAGGGAGACGTTGTCTTTAAATTCCCTCAAATTCCAATTGTTGAGTCCTTGGAGTCACTAGAATCGCTGGAATCACTTGACAGTGAACAACCTCTGCAAATTAAGGTACGTTATTATATATCTGTGACGTAATTTTACCAAATTTGGTCATTTTTGAGGGCCGATATGAGACGTTAATGCCCTGTAGAAATCCGTAATGCCCTGTTCACAACTCAAAAAACAATATTCAGATAAAATTACGTCACAGTTATATAATAAATCCCTCATTAGATGTTTTCTCGGGTATTACGGGCTGACATTTTACTCGTTGCTCGCATTTTTCCTCGCCGTACGGGCTCGGAAAAATACGTTCTCAAACTCATTAATTATTCATGAGGTAACCAGCCAATCCGGTGCATCAAATCCGGTCACATGCATGATGGACCTGGAAACCCCGGAAAGTCCGCTCAAGAGTACTTTGAAATGGACTTTGAAATCATTTCAAAGTACTCTTTCCTGAGTTCTTATCCCTCATATAACAATCATCGGGACCTTGGACAGAGTACCACTCTGTCCGAATGAGATTCAATCTGAAAGCAGGCTCTACTTCATGCTACTCAAGAGTCCAACACATGTGGGATATTCTTTATATACGATGTACTCGACTCTGCGCATGATCAGAGAATATGAAGACTGGAATTCTTGCTTTTCCGGGCTAAAATCTTGCAACTCTTTATTTATTGCCTTTAGGCCATTGCATGTAATAATTAATGAGTATGAGAAGTCGTTTCAAAACCTCGAATTCGGACTAGACGGAGTTTCCAGTCCTCGGCTTCGCCTCGGACTGGAAACCCCGTCTAGTCCTCATTCTCGGCTTTGAAACATTACTTCGCAACTCGTAAAATATCAGCCCGTAATACCCGAGAAAACATCTAATAAGCTGTATTTATATAATGACCATGAATACTGAATTACTGTCAGGTAGTTCGGTGAAGTGCCCGTAGAAAAGGGTTTTGATATTAATGATGTTAAATTAAAAATAATAATGTATGAGTTAACGGACAAAAAATAAACACGAAGTTCCGGTATAAAAGAACGCTGTTCAACAATACATTTGTTTAATCAATCTTCGTTAATTGCATATTCATGTACATGTTCATGTAGTGATACAAATATTAATTAGCAACGTTATTGTCTTACCCCTGGGCAGGCTCCATTTATACTGTCTGGAACTTCGTGTTTAAGTAGAGTTTGACTGTATATTTTCTTGGCAATTTTGTCCCTCAGGTTCACTTCCAAGTAGACTCGCTCAACAAAACACCAAGTAATGATGTACCACATCATGTGATTCACCTTCACCCGCCAATCACACTGCATAATTTGTTACCTGTGGAAATATCTCGTATATCTAAGGTAAGAAAAACTGTAGTCACTACTAGACTTTTCAGCTTGGGTGTACTGGACCACCTGTTATTCCACAGAGTATCATTTACTTCTCAATCAGTAATGCTTGAGAAGAAATATCAATATGGATGTAGCTGACACAATCAAAACTAATATGATACTCAGGGGAACAACACGTGGTCTAAAATTTGAAAACATTATGCCCAAACTGAAAGGGTCTATTAAACATTGTTAATTGAAATATACCATTTTTGCTTGATAGGTGTTATTGGTTGATTTGCTTTGGTTTGGTTTGTTTTGTTTTATGCAGTGTATACAGTTACTGTATTAATAAAATGTGTACTTTTCTTGAAGCATGATGAAGAACGTGAAGAGATCATCCTCCCTGGAGAAAAGGTCACTGTGATGACAGAATCTGTACAAAACTCATGTCAACTGACAATAAAGGTGTGCAGTGCTCCAATCCATCCATCTCAGTCCTTCCATCCATCTATCTAACTCCTTCCATCCATCCATCTCAGTCCTTCCATCCATTCATCCATTTCAGTCCATCCATCCATCCATTTCAGTCCATCCATCCATGCATTAAAAATGTATATCCAACCCATCCATCTTATTTATTTAACAGCTTTATTGGCCTTCAATTTAACTACAGAAACAAATTACTACAATACTAATGAAAATAAATCCACAAAAGAACGACCAAAAGGTTTAGGCGCGAATGGGACTTTGAGTCCCATGCAAGGCACCTCCCCACTAAAACGATAGAAACTCCATCTTAGTCCATCTATCCATCAAGCCAAATTATACATCCAACCAAACCATCCACCCAATAATCCATTCATCAGAGTCCATGTATTCATACTCTTCAATGCATTCATTTCAAGCTTTCCATCCACATTCATCTGTTCCAGCTCATTCAAACCAGTCTCTTCTACTCCAGTCTATCCACTCAAGCTCATCCTTGGCTCATTCCATCAATCCAGGTCCATCCATTCTTTCATATTATTTCCATCTATCCATCCATCCCATCCCATGTATTCATTCAAGTCCGTTCATCCTTCTATCTCAGTGTGTCTATAATTTATTTTCTTGTGTAATTAAATATTTGTACTACAGCTCAACAACTATAAAGAACAGGACTGGCATGGAACACTGGAAATTGATAACACAACAGGAAAGACTACAGATCTGATTCTGACAAGTAATGTGGACTTGAACAGTCAATTAGTAAGTAATAAATGGATACACCATTCACAGCATTTCTTCGTGAATTCCCTTTTAACCCCCCCCCCCCCCCCCCCAATTAATGTTAAGCTGATGCGTTGCCATCAGCAAGAGAAAAGGTGTCACCACAATGTCGAAACATTTCAACACCATGCCGACATCGTGCTGTAAATAAAAGTACAGAAGAATCGATTGTTTAAAGGAATGCATTATGTTAGAGATAGACATTGAGGGACATTTGAAGTGCTATAAATTACCCATAAAAATCCTTGTGATCGTTAGCCCTGGAAAGAAAGGAGAAAGAGAAAAGACATCTGACTCCCATTCATTCTCACGACTTTCGGAACTGATCACCGATGCTCTACCAATAACAATCATCATCATCATCACCATCATCATCATCATCATCATCATGCTAATAATGCTAGCTACAAGACCAGACTGGGAGCAGGTTAATTACTATATTTGTATATGTTATAGATATTTGGTGTGCTTATAATGCATAGTGGTACTACTGACATCACCATATACTGCCCTTATTGGCTGATTAACAAGACATCTTTACCAATGGAATACAGAGTAAGGAACAATTGATGTTTTTGTCAGTCATAAAAATATTGTCCACGAGCATGTATAACCCTTGTTATAATTTAAGGTGATTCCCTTGAAACAGAAGCAAATCCTAGAATTTTCTATAACTTGGCATGGTGATACATTACGGTATTGAGTTTCAAAAAATGCACTAAAAACAAGGGGTCACCGCGCTCATTTTTGCGCTACACTGCTTTGAAATTATGGTATTTTAGGTCTTTCAGTCGAGTCTCGCGTGACATCGGGATCGGGTAAATAATTTTCCACAACTTAAAAGACAAACTATTAATAATGAACTAAAGTGGTTGCTATAGCTTTTGTATCTCTAGCCTACCGTCTGATAGTAAGAAAATGCTCGAATTTTGCATAGTTGTCGAAAAATAGAACAAAAAACACAGATGTTCGAACCACCGAGAGGGTCTAAAAATCGATACTCCGTATGCTTTCATTCAATTTTTTTAATGTTTGAAATCCTAACTTTTTTTAATACTTTGCTATATACTAGAGAACTATAGTGTGATGAAAGTTATTGAATAAAAAATGGGGGGTCACCGTGCTCGTTTTCGATTTATTTTGAGAAAACTTCAGTTACACTTGAAATATTTAACGATTTCCAATGGTCTCCAATGTGCGCGAGCTCGATGGCGTAAGTTAGCGCGCGCTCGTCAACTAAAATTTTATTCAGAATCGTGCGCAGTAGAGCGTGCGCAATGCAATTCAAGGGAATCACCTTAAAGTAATAAAGCGTACGATCGAAGACTACAAGAGTGTCTGGAAAAGTAGATCTCAAACTACATACAATCTTCGACAAAAGTGTTGGGACACTTTGACCTTACAGTGTGAAATAGAAATACCCTCCCCCACTCTCCCCCATTGCAATGTTGATTTGTTTTGGATTTATTTATTTTCGTTCACCCGATCACTTTCCTGTTAAACAACATTGTTTTGGGGGGGAGTGGGGGTTTAAATAAGGTTACACAAAGGCAAAAGTCTTGCCTATCAGTCCATAGCATTAAAACATTCAATTTATAACAGGGTGTCCCAAGTACTTTTGTCGAAGATTGTAGGTTCTCCGAATTCTTGAGTATTCTGCATGCGGAAGTAAAGATTAGGAGACAAAACAATGTCTATGTCTTCTCTGCATAATAATCAACAACAGTAGAAATTCACTTGATTTGACATTAACTTTCAATCTGTCCTTATAACCCTTCTTACACACTCATAAAGATGTTTTCGCAGGAGTTGGAAAGTTACGGTACCGTGCTCTGTCGTATTGAAAGAGTGTGATTGGATGAGATGCATCAGCACGCTTTATGATTGGTTTAGAAAGGAAGCCATTTGAGTGTCAGGGTACCATAGGTTTCCCATCCATACAAAACGACTCTCTCTGCATTTGTGGATACTTATTTGAATTCGTTTTTCCTGGATGTTTTCAGTCCACCTCAAATATTTTGTCCACTGGCCTTGCTGTCTTTGACATCATATGGCAAGGCCCAAATTACATTTAGGCACACTTGAAATGGATATACTGTATTCAATTTTTCAAAATCCAATATGTTTCTTCCAAGGTCCTTCAAGTACGTGCATGGATTAAGGAGATATTGATTTTACTATTAATTTAATGTGTTACCGATAATTACCTTTGTTCTGAGTTTTGTATTGTTTCACCCCATAATAGGTATCCAAGACACATCAGTTGTATTACCAAACAGCTGTTGGTGACCATCCACTGTTGTTTAATTTCCCACACAAGTCTAATCGTAAGGTAGGGACAGTGTGATAACAACAAGGTGAAGGGTATTGAATCAAAGTAACATATAAAACACGTGAAAGAGTTCTTCCTCAGATTTCAAACCACACAGAAGTGGGTTGAAAAAAACGCGGCAAAAAAAAATCAGCGTCTTTGAGCTAATTTGAACTCCACGCCACTGTAGTTGCCTCGGTAGCTCAGTGGGTAGAGCACCTGTCATGAAATCGGGGTGTCGTGGGTTCGAATCCCGCTCGAGGCGACTGATTTTTTCCGAACATTTGTTCTGTATATACTCATCATACCAGTTTCTTTATCAGTGAAATATATATATATTTTTAATAATTATTGGAGATATTCAACGTTAAATTTAACCAAAGCATATTCTAATTAAGATCACAATTTCGGTATTGACTTCTTTTGTTTTGCTTTGGGTTAATAAAACGAGGCGCAAAAAAATATATTGAAAATAATTATTGGAGATATTCAAAGTTAATTTTTACAAAATCGATTACAATTTCGGGTTTGGTTACCTTTGTTTTGTCCCCTTGCATTCTTATTCAAATGATTGTATTTGCAGGTTCGACTAAGGTTCTCTGACGCTACTCTGTGGTCAAGTCATATTTCACTTGATGCTGTGGGTGACTCTGGTCTAGTGCATTGTCGCAATGCTAAGACACGCAAGTTTGAGGTAATAATAATAATAATAATAATAATAATTTATTTATTTATATGATCCAAATTGGCATATGGATATGATCAAATGCGCCTATGGGATGTTGTGTTTGAAAGCCGCTTGTACTTCCATGTTTCTTTAATAATACTTATTCATTAGCATTTTTAATATCTTTTTAATTTTAATAGGATTTTTTGCATTTTTAATTGTTTATTGTTCGTATTATCCAATGATGTCCTTGGCATTTGCATTGCTTATTCACTGCAAGGAGCAAGGATAGCTTAGTTAGTTAGTACGCGGCCTTCATGACCTCACATCCTTTTTTCGACTTCCATCTAATCCGTGTAGCTCAGTGCAGCTTTAAACTAACTAATTGCATGACATTTTTAAAGCTTATTTAGTGTTTTATATTTTTCTTTTTATAGTCTTGTAAAGCGCTTTAGAATATTTATAATTTTAGCGCTATATAAATTTCAATTATTATTATTATTATTATTATAAATACCCGTAGGACGGAGCGCTGATGGAGGGAGGGGGTAAAAGGGCGCACCGTCCGCCTCCTCGGAGACCATTTTCAACTGAAGGGGTACGGACGTTAAATATCGTACATTTACCTTCATTTCCTATGTTATTTCAGTTTGTGTTACAAATTGTGATGTCTCAAACCGGTCTTACTAAAATTGTCACCTTGACACCCAAATATGTAGCCATTAACAAAACAGAGGTGAGTGGGTTGTACAAGTTCTGAGAGTAGACAATAGTTGTCCAAAGAGTAGATATAGCTACCCATTGTATCAATCCTTATCCAGTGGATAATTTATTGGTCAACAGCGTCAACGTATCCACTATAGATAAGGAATTATACAATGGATAGCGCTATCTACTCTTTGAACAACCACAGCCATGTACAGTGCAGTTACAAGTTAAATATTTGTATGTGGCATGTACTCATATTACTCTTTTCTTATTGATTTGCTTGATGTTGTATATATTGTGTTCATAGTAAACGACTATATATTGTCATTACAGCTCTCTATTTCTTACTGTGAAGATGGTTCCACTACGCCCTTATGGTTTGCTATTGAACCAGATGAGGTTTGTACATATTTCTCTCTCTCTCAAAGGCACAATTGATGACACTTTCTTTTTTTGGGCGCTTCTTCTTTCATTTATTAACGTTATTTTAATATTTTAGTAGAACCCCTTAACGTCGTTTTCCTACCTTGCGGCATATCCAGGAAGGGGGTTACGGTACAACCTGAATTCTGCATTCTTCCTCTGGGTTATTAAAGGATGAATAAAAAAAAGAGCCAAAAATCCAAAGGAGGGGTTCACCAGTATCTGAATTGGTATCCCACCCAAAGGGTTCTTATGACACGCCTCTATTGGAAGTCAGTTGTAGTTGAATAAATCAATCAACTTGATCTCATCTCATCTCCATTCACAGGACTACCACTGTCAATTTCGACAGAATCTAGTCTATAAGTAATTTATCTAGTTTTTGTTATCCAAATCCATTGCCTAATGACGTGGTGTTCTTTTCAGATAAAGCCATTCTGGCCAACAAGTGCTACCAAACGGCTCTACATCAAACCCACCTTGTCCTCCTTTGTTTCCAAAGCTATTCCATATAACTATTCCCATACAAGTGTTCTACGCATGGTCGAACCGAGAGCCATTGGTGTTGAAGTCCATGGTGAGGTTGAGGACTCAGTAACGACAATTCTGTTTACACCGTACTCCCCTGGGGTTGGTACGATACGCATTGAGAATCTATGTGAAGATATCACCCTTAGGTTTATGCAGGGGTAAGTATTTGTTACGTTGATATTTACACCTATTTCAAAAAACGTCGCGCTGAAAGTAACAAGCGTCAAACCAAGACCGAAGTGAATGCTGGTTATGTGCTGACAATTATTTAAATCACAATTGTTTCTATAAGGACTAATAACAAAATGTGAACATTTTCACGTGCTTGTTTGCGTATCACACTTCGTTCCATAGAAAATAGGTCTGATTTGAATAATTTGACAAAACCAGCATTCACTTCGGTCTTGGCTTGACACTTGTTGCTTTGAACGCGACAACGATTTTTTTAAAAATAGGTGTATTATATACACCTCTTTTGATAAAGGTCGTCAGCGTTATATGTTTTAAGTCGTAGAAATAACATAAACATTCACTACTTTCGCATCACCCATAATACACTTTATTTGCCCCCCAAGTTTGGTATAAACTATTGTTTTCAATGTCCCTTGGGAAGACTGTATGTTCGCAGGAGAAATTGAAAACAATAGTTTATGCAAAATGGGGGCAAACAAAGTGTATTATGGGTAATGTGAAAGCAGTGAATGAACAAAACGGTTAAAGCTGTTATTTCTGAAACTGTTCCACATTGTAATTATTTCACCAGAAACACAGGTCATGTCGCAGTTTTAGAGCCACAGTTCTCTATATTGTACACATGGGATGACCCTGCGAATGAACGTAGGTTATTGTGGAAGCCTTATCTTGGCACGGATGACGCTATAGAAGCCTCCATACACAAGGTATTTAACATAACTCAGTGCAGCACCTCTTTATTTTATTTTCAAGTCAAACAGCCATTACCTAAACGAGCAGGGGACTGGTACCAAGTTCGTAAAAATAATTCAATAAGAAAATAGCAAAAGTGGGCATCATTTTCTGAGAGCCATAACACACATATTGTAAGCCTACTCCTGTAACTTTCACGAACCCATGTTTTCTCTATTGAATGAATGAATGAACTTTATTTAAGGAGGAGACCTCATCACCCGTAGGTGCTTTTCATGAGGGACCTCCAAGAATAAAAATACATAATTATTACAATCGTAAAAATGAACTATAAAAAAGAATTATATAACAATTACAATCCTTAAAAACTATAATAATTTTTTTTTTAATAAACAAATTACTAGAGCGATATATAAGACTCAAGTCATTATATTATATCAATATTAAATACTAGAGAAATAATTGTTCTTGAATATTGCGTAAGACGCAGAAGACTTAATCGAGTGGGGTAAGAGATCAGTTCCATTCTTTTAGAAACATATAGCTGGATCTTGATTTTATTATGGTAAAACATTCTGCTTTGAGATTGAGAGATTTTCTATCTTTTACTGTGTGAAACTAATATTAAACGACAAATAATTGCCGAATGTTGCACTGTTTCAATAAATAACACAACCATGCACGTACTAACTTTATGCTGATTGTACAATCCTCCTTGACAGGATGATTATGGGAAGTTACAATTTGAGATCAATGAACGTGGTCCTGATGTAAAAGAAGACAGAAAAACCATGGAAGACAACAGCACTAGTTGTAGTAGCAATTGGGCACCATCTTGCTTCCCCTCGGCCATCCCCTCTTCAGATAACGAGGAGAGTGGATCAGATGAGGTCGATGGTGTTAGGAGTAGGTTAAGACGACATTCCAGTAAACGATCGAAAAAGATGATATACTGGGTGTCATTACTGGATGGTCTTCAAAGAGTCTTGTTATTCACTGAAGATGGTCAGTTGGCTTCCAAAGCTAGAAAGGTAACAGTGTTCCATAGTACATCAGTACTTTGACTACATCATATACATAAAGAAGAAATAATCCACGTTACAACACACTTCAACCACTACAGAAAAATCTGAGCCCCAGGTGGGAAACGAACCCTCCTGGAGCTCAGATTTTT
Source organism: Actinostola sp. cb2023 (assembly GCA_033675265.1). Taxonomy (NCBI): domain Eukaryota; kingdom Metazoa; phylum Cnidaria; class Anthozoa; order Actiniaria; family Actinostolidae; genus Actinostola; species Actinostola sp. cb2023. The sequence continues at coordinate 57,082 of JAUJYZ010000990.1, forward strand.
CTGTAGTGTTTGAAGTGTGTTGTAACGTGGGTTATTTCTTCTTTATTCATTTATATGTATAAATACTATTTCTATCATATACATACTTTGTTTAATTTTCCCCGTGGGGCTTTTCAAAATCAATTGCAAGTGATAATAATTATTATGACATGACTCACTGGAAGAAAAAAAAAACACGGACAAATTCACGTGACAAGTGGTACAAGTCCATTGACAAGGTTTCTTGATAATACGGTTGTGAGTCGACCATTAATGTCTATTCTATGTGCCATTATTGTATTATTCTAGTCTAGTGAGTGCGAAGCTGTCTCCTTAGAATTGTTTGTGTCATTGGATGGTGTTGGTCTCTCTCTGATGAATAATAGACCAGAAGAAGTGATCAACATAACTTTGTCAAGGTAGGTCTGCATGGATAGATCAGAACATCATACGATGTAACTTGTTACAACAAATATACAGTAAATAAAATCGCAAGATATCATTTGATGCCCAGCTCTGAGACGTTTACACTTGGTTAGCCTTGAGTCAGCGTAAAGTCGCTTTCGTATGAGTGGGAAACCTATGGTACAGAGTTTCGATCACGGTACAGAATCGAAGACATCTATATAATATATATTTATATTTTAATGTAGTCAGCGCCCTTGAACATTCCTTTTTTGTGGATATTGGTGCTATATAAGTAATACATTTATTTATTCAACCAATCATAGCACGCAAAATCATTACTCAACCAATCAGAATGACTGGACATGGAACTACTTCCCACTCATATGACGACTCACCCACATAAAAATGAAACAGTACTACAAAGTTTGGCAGTAACGTCTGTCTTCTGCACACTAATAAAATAATTAGTTCTTCTAGCAGCAAGCCTTACGATGGCAAGGGCGGATCCAGGATTTTTTTAGGAGGGGGTGCACCATCTTTAATATGATCCAGGGGGGTGCGTTCCCCCTGCACCCCTCCCCTAGATCCGCCCCTGCATGATGGTACCATAACAGCAGTCTGTATATAGTGAAAATGATATAATGTGAGTTCCATTGATGTTCACCTTCTAGTTCCACATCTGTCTGGCAAGTCGAAAAGTCACCTGGGCGGTGGAAAACCCTGGGTATTGAACTCTCTACCTGGCTTGAAGATGCATGGAAAAATGGCCAAGAACAGCTGAACATGGAGGAGACAGCAACGGTCAGATCTTATGAAAAAATTGGACGAAATCGTAATAAAATACCAAGGGTGTAAATCAATAGCCTGCTTACAGGCTCTCTTGCATGGGGACAATTTTGGGAAGAGGGGGGAGGAGAGGAAGGGGAAAAAGAAGAAGGCTAGAGGGGGAGGGGGGTGGAGGGGAATGAGAACCCTCATTAACCTCCTCCCCCTCCCCTTTAAGCATTCTAGTAAATCAACATGTACCTTAGCTTCCCAGTCTATTATCTGTAAACTGATGGAGTCTAGCGGTTAAACTAGTAGACACTGCGTCGGTGTAATAACAATCAACAAGTGTGTAGAATGAAACTGATAGAGACTAGTGGTTAAACTAGTAGACACTGCGTCGGTGTAATAACAATCAACAAGTGTGTAGAATGAAACTGATAGAGACTAGTGGTTAAACTAGTAGACACTGCGTCGGTGTAATAACAATCAACAAGTGTGTAGAATGAAACTGATAGGGACTAGTGGTTAAAACTAGTAGACACTGCGTCGGGGTAATAACAATCAACAAGTGTGTAGAATGAAACTGATAGAGACTAGTGTTAAAACTAGTAGACACTGCGTCGGTGTAATAAAAATCAACAAGTGTATAGAATGCAATTTTGACACCGTGTGAAATAGGCACTAAATTTCCTGACATTTCGGACGTTATTCCTTTGTTGGAGTAAAAGTTGAACGCTTGTCTATTCTCTGTCAGGCATGGGAGAAGGACTTTAGCATGCAAAATATAATTGAAAACAGAAACGCACCTACTTGCGACACCTGTTTGATATATGACTGTCTGTGCAGGTTGACTTCAGTCGTATGGAAATGATAGCACCATATGAAGGCTCTCTACGTCGGTCATTTGAGCCAGCGTTATGGTTCCATTACTGCTCATCCCAACATTATCAGAGTATCCATTCGAAGATGCATCGAATACAGGTAATCGAATTATCTTATAGAATCGTTTTCGTATGAGTGGGAAAGTTACCACACCGCGCCTTGCCGTATTGAAAGAGTTTGATTGGATGAGATACATATGTACGCTGTGTGATTGATTAACAAAGGATGTCATTTGAGTGTTACGGTACCGTAGTTTTCCCACTGATATGTTTGTAATATTCAATCCAATAACTAAGTTATGAATGAATGAATGAACTTTATTTAAACACGGAATCAATTCACTAAAATTAAAATCAATTACAAAGTGCTCTCCCTTTGAGCCGTGTAAAAAGATAATTCTACCTATATAATTATTGTAATATATACTTTCTCTCAGATTGACAATCAGCTTTACGGGACAGTTTTCCCTGTGGCCTTGTACCCAGCACCCTTACCTTTAGGCGTGGCACATAGAAATGGTATGAATCATTTGTGTATATATAGCTAATTGCATAATCGTTGTCGGTTTGAAAATCATAAATCATAGAAGCTGACACCTCAAGGATGGATGAGCCACATTACATACAGATATATTCAATGTTCTCGTAGTTTTGAAGGTATATATGAGCTATTTAACTAAGATCCTACAAGTCTGGATAAAAAGGTCGATGATTTGACGGTGTTATTTGAGAGTTTTAATTTCCCAGAATTCCTTTTGGTCATAGCTTTCATGATTTTCAACCCGACAACGATTATGCAATTAGCTATATAGTTACTATAGTAGCTGTATTGTTATACATGTGACATCAAAAGAGAACATAGAGTGTTACCGTTTTGTTTTTGTTTTTGTGTTTCCTTTTAATGGCATTGTGGTTTTATTTTTCCCAGTGGTTTTATTTTTTCTGAGGGTTGTTTAGGTTAGGTTAGGTTAGGTTATATTAGATTAGATTAGATTAGATTTAGGGTTTTATGGTGGGTAAGGCCTAGTTCAAATGCCGTACTTTCCAAGGGTCTTCCGAGAGTCGTTCTTAATTACTTCAAAAGAAGCCGTCTCATTATCTATTGTTTGAAATGAGAACGGCTCGTGATTACCACGACGTCTGAACTAGGCTTTAGTTATGTGTTTAGTTTAGTTGTAAAGGATTAAACTGAAAGGAAGTGAATGAAGAAACCAAAACAATAGTCTAAAGAAATTAGACCAATGAAACATTTCAAACCACAACATACACACCAAGCTTCAATCTATTTGTTTTATGTTAAAATTACCGTGAGCCTTTGGAAATTTTTAAGTAAAAACAATCTTAAGCTTGGTTGATTATGTTGATAACATCGTTAATGCATCTTTACTGCAATGGCACTTTGCATATAGGCCAATCCCCACACAAGTGAATGACTACATATACATAGAGCTAAAAATATTATCATCTACCGTATTTCCTTTCCGCTTAATATAAAAACGTGATTTGAACTCGGAAACATGACAATTCTTATTGACCATATTTCTTAGGTCGAGGGGGCGCTTATTTCAAATTTTATGGGCAAGGGGGCGCTTAATCGAGGGGGGCGGTGCTTAATCGAGGGTGGGTGCTTAATCGAGGAAATACGGTACTTCAAAAATAAAGGAAAGAAAATAACAGAGAAATAATACAAATCGCATCCAGGGGTCAATTCAAAAAAACTTTTACAACTGTAATTTACAAGTGTAGCTATTGTTTTAGCTGCCAAGAACAATAGCTACACTTGTAAATTACAGTTGTAAAAGTTTTTTTGAATTGAACCCAGTTTACATTTGTTAGTATATCAATCAGTGAATGTTGCAAATATAATCTTAGGCCCCAAAGCTTTTATTGAGATGTCTGTCATCTATCATGAGGTGCCAGGACAAGGTGTACATCATATCAAGTAAGTAGATAGATACTTTATTTTATTATTCCACTAGTGCGTCATTTTACCATATAAGGGCATGAGAACACGCAAAATATGCCAGCGTATTACACAGTAGCTCGCGCACGCACAAAAACATAGCAAAAATGGCTCAAAAACTTCAGGAAACAAAGAAAAAAATTCAATTGTGGAATAATAAACCCCTTATTTGATGGTTTGACATATAATACTTGTGGACATTTCGCCCTACAGGCTCAGAAAAATACTACGCAACTCGTAAAATATCCGTGCGTATTATCTGTCAAACCGTTATTACCATCAAATAAGCTGTATGTATAATAAGCCTTGCAGCCAGTATAGGCTGACTGATTATGTTCAATATTACAACTGTATGACAATAAGTACGTTTCCACTGGATCTTTTTCTATAGGTGACCAATGTAAAGGGCTGTTTACACGGGCGATTTTATCTGCAATTTTTATTGCAATTTTCACTGCGATTTAGGCGCGGTTTGTCGCCACAAAATCGCTGAGGTTTCGATCATGTTCGAAACTTGATGCAACTTTGCGGAAATTTGTAACCATCGCACTGAAATCGCTGTTAGTTTACAGGCGCGACAAATACTGCAGTGGGAATTGCAATCAAAATTGCAGATAAAATTGCCTGTGTAAACCGGCCTTTATTAGAGAGGCTGAATGGAAGATGAAAACAAATGACGTTCCTGTCAGTCCCCTTTAATCCTTGCTCCCCCTTCTTTGTCCCCCTCTTCTAGCACCATACATGAACCCATTACATCACGGCACTATAAATTTAGTTTCCTCACACAAGAAGAATCAAATGTTTCACAATAGAAGTAATAATAATCAAGCGAATTAACATTGAAATAATATAAACTGTAGTGTGGATGACAATGTATAGTTGAAAACGTTCGAGCTAGTCACTAGGCTCGATTTCCAGCCGTGGTGGTTTCGGTACGCCCACGATCCTCTCCCACATCACCACATCATTAGTAGGGGGAGGTTTGGGGGAAATTGACACCTTAACGGGCTGAAACCGAGCCTAGCTAGTCACCACATAAAGTATACGTTTTACAGCATTTTAGTGTTTTTAAAAGACAGATGGACATTTCCAGTATACAAGGAATTTTCATCAAGTAGACTTATAATTCTAACATTTATGCTGTTCTTATTTAGATACGCCAAGATCCTTATCCAAGAAATGAACGTTAAACTTGATAAGAGTTTTATCCTTGCTCTTACCAGTCTCCTTAGTAAACCACTCGAGTCTTACGACGAGGTAATATTGAACTTATGAGTCGTTTTCGTATGAGTGGGAAGTAGTAATGATAATAGTAGTTACGGTACGGTTCGTGCGGTGACCGTTCGTGCGGTGACCGTTCGTGCGGTGACCGTGCGATGTCCAAGCACTCTAATTGGTTGAGCAATGATTTTACGCGCTGTGATTGGTTGAATATATGTCTTCGATTCCGTACGCCTAACTATCTGCAAAAAAATCTACCTTATTTATTAATATTGTCAAAAAATGGTGTAAATGGAATAAAAATCTGAAATCTGAAAATCTGTGACCGTAATTCCGTACAATAGGTTTCCCACTCATGTGAAAACGACTCTATATATCAATACAGTGAGATTTAATTAAGTACCGTGTTTTACAAAATGTCCTGGCAACTAAATTTCGTAATTTCAATCACTGTTATATCGTAATTATAGTTATATTTATCCAAGTTTACAACATGGTTTTTCTACAAATCAAATTACTTATAAGATTGGAAATTATGCTGCATTGTATTATTACACTTTTTGGTTGTTTATATTCATCTTATCTCATTATGTCAGTGTTTTCAATTGTCAAGGTTTATGGTAGTTAATGATGCTTTATTGTATTGCTGTATTTTTCTGTTCAAATAAAGATTTTTTTTGTTAGTTTGTCTGTTTTTGGGTTTTTCTGTCTTTGTTTGTTAGTTTGTCTGTTTGGGTTTTGTCTCTGTGGTTTTGTTCTTTTGGTTGTTTCTCATCTAGTATGATGTTTACTCTCCAACAGGAGGTTCTATTTAAGATGGATACAAACAGCTACCAGGTCCAACTAAAGGAGACAATGGCCGTCAAGGTCAGTGGTCGAGTCGAGTACTTTTGTAGTTGTAATGTATCAGCTAGTGCCCTGCATCTTGCCAACACCCATGGCACTGCTGTCTATGCCCGAGTTACTATAAAAATACTTATGTAATTCTGGTCATCCACCCAATAAAGTGTTATTATTATTATTTGTTAACAGGCTGTTCTTCAAACACAACGTGTGTTCTTGGAGTATTTTCATTTGTCACCTCTCAAGGTTTGTACTCCTAAATCATCAATATGCCAGCCATTATTATATTTACATATAACTCTATAAGATAGAAATGGATAAAATCTTGCTATTTCAATATATCAATCCCAAGAGATTCTAAACAATTCTCGAAGTTCCCAGAGATTCCTTATCAATTCCTTATCAATACCAAGAGTTTCTCGACAATTCCAAAATAGTTTCTATCATTTTTAAGAGATGCTCACCTATTTCAAGAGTATCTTACCAGTTTCATGTTGTTCCTAATAACTCCAAAACATTGCTATCAATTTCAACCGATTCTAAGAGGATCTTACCAATTCCAAGAGGCTCCTAACAATTCTCAGAGATTCTTTATCAATGCCAAGAATTTCTCAACAATTCCAAAATATTTTCTATCACTTTTAAAAGATTCTTACCTATTTCAAGACGTTTAAAACACTTCCAAAAGATTCTTATCAATTCCAAAAGATATACCTAATATCAAAGTTCTCACCAGTTCCAAGAGATTTCTACCAATTCCAAGAGCATCTATCACTTCCCTACTATTTCAAGAGATTCTAACCATTTTGACAATGTCACTATCCATTTGTAGAAATTCGCCTAATCTAAGAGGTTCTCATGCTCCAGGATCCAGCAGTTTTTGTTCGGCGCTCTGAAGTCACCCAGATTCATGCTGGATCCTCGAGTATGAGAGGTTCTCAGCCAATCCAAAATGTTCCCAACAATTCCAATAATTAATTTCTAGGTCCAAGAGGTTCCTACCATTTGCAAGAAATTTGCACTTATTCCAAGACAAATCAGAAGACTATTCCCCACATTCCTTCCAATAATTTTTCCAATAGGCCATGTCTATTCTACAACTGTAACAACCGATTCCAATAGGTTCTAGGGGATTCCCTTCTCAGTCTTTCCAATGATAATTACTATTGTTCATGTTGTTGTTTTTGTTCTAGATCAACCTTAGCTTCTCATTAGAAAGTGATGTGGATGAAGACCCTGATCAAGCGTTTGCGTCAGACATTATGGATTTCTTTGTTGATTCTATTGGTGCTACACTTACTGATATGAATGATGCACAACTCAAGTAAGATTACCTTGTTACCTTTCATCTGCTATGAGGAAATTGTTTTAGCTGGCAAAACTGGATACTGGCATTGTTGCACTTCTGGCCCCGGTTGCAATAAAGGTGAATAGCGCTATCCACCGGATAAGTCTTAACCAACGGATAAAACTGATACAGTTATCCAATAAATGTTATCCATTGGATAGCACTTATCCGGTGGATAGCGCTAATCACCTTTTTCGTGCAACCGGGGCCAGCCTTGTTTTTTTTTATTTACTCGAGTAAATCGATTTTATTATAATAACCATTGCTTTAAATAACACTTCGGGGAAAACATGTTGTTCTTGAAAACAACTGATTAATCAGGGTTACCAATAAATAGGGTTTTAATTTGCTTCTAGGTTGGCGTTCTTTGAGCGAATTGGTGTGTTTATCACCCAAGAAAACCTACAGTCCCAGATAACAACACATTATACCATGCAGGTACGTTACTGTACTAGGCTTATCAGCTGATAAGTGTGCCAATTTCATTAGTATGTCACACCAATACTTGTGCTGTTGGAGTCGTTTACGTATGAGTGGGAAGTACTGTCGTACGGTGACGGTGCCGCGTGTCCAAGCATTCTGATTGGTCGACCATGATCAGTGTTGCGCGCTGTGATTGGTTGAATATATGTCTTCGATTCCGTACCGTGACCGTAACTCCATGCCGTAGGTTTCCCACTCATACGAAAACGACTCTAATGATGGATTTTTGACCATGTCATTATTTAGGGTGTGCGTCAAATCTATGCCTTGGTTCTTGGGTTAGATGTTCTTGGTAATCCTTATGCCTTAATAACTGGCATTGGAGAAGGTGTAAAGGACTTGTTTTACGAACCTTACCAGGTAACGTGTATATAACACTACAAGTACTGTCAACTAGCTCTAACCCGTAACCCTCGACTTAGCGATACATCCGTCTTAGAGGGAGGAGAAGTATAGTAATATTGTGTAGCAGGTACCAGACAAAGATGTACTTCTTAGAGATGAGTCCGTCTTAGAGGAGAACTGTGGTAATATAGTGCAGCAGGGACCAGACAAAGATGTCCTTCTTAGAGATGAGTCCGTCTTAGAGGAGAACTGTGGTAATATAGTGCAGCAGGGACCAGACAAAGATGTCCTTCTTAGAGATGAGTCCGTCTTAGAGGAGAACTGTGGTAATATAGTGCAGCAGGGACCAGACAAAGATGTCCTTCTTAGAGATGAGTCCGTCTTAGAGGAGAACTGTGGTAATATAGTGCAGCAGGGACCAGACAAAGATGTCCTTCTTAGAGATGAGTCCGTCTTAGAGGAGAACTGTGGTAATATAGTGCAGCAGGGACCAGACAAAGATGTCCTTCTGAGAGAGATGTCCGTATTAGACGGATGTCCCCCTAGAGAGAGTTGAATGTATAAATAACAAATTGACAGTTTGATTGATACATTCCTTATCTTCAAATAAGGGTATCATATATGGACCACAAGAATTTGCCGAGGGTTTGGCTCGAGGTGTGAAAAGCCTTCTGGGACATGTTGTGGGTACGTCTTCACATGATGACTTTATAAATTTTGATATCCAAATTATAATTAACCAATTGTAATGCTAGATTGATAACTGTTTTTTTCCTCGATTTTTAAGGTGGAACTGCCGGTGCCTTTTCACGTATTACTGGTAGTATCGGTCAGGCCGTAGCTACGTTATCTTTTGACACAGACTATAGATTGGTAAGTGAATGAGACAAGCGAATTGTAAAACTACTCATCCAGATTAAGCTATTCTTTAGTTTCAATCGACACCAGAATCCGTATTCGTGCATACTCGTAGCCACACTATTCGCAGGTCTTCGTCTAAAGGTCGTGGCATATTCCAGTAATAGGCGACTTGCACTAAGAGGTCACGTGACCCCAACACCCTTAAATCGAACAGCAATGTCAAAATGAACTCCAGAAATGAAAAGAGCAACTCGAAATTAGTAAAAGGGCTAAGTTTCAGCGCATAATGTCTGACACAGGAGAAATGACAAAAATAAATAAAATGGATCTTTTCTAAGATTTTGTTTGGAAAATGCATTGGCTGGCAAGAGCCGTGCCATCCAATGCATTTTCCAAACACAATCTTAGAAAACGATGGATTTTATTTTTAATGCCATTTATCCTGTGTCAGACATTATGCGCTGAAACTTCACCCTTTTACTAATTTTGAGTTGCTCTTTTCATTTCTGGAGTTCATTTTGACACTGCTGTTCGATTTAAGGGTGTTGGGGTCACGTGACCTGTTAGTGCAAGTCGCCTATTACAAGATAGATCACAACTCATACCCACAATCCCTCTCGGTCTCAGATTTAAGATTCAGATTTAAGATGCCAACGTTTTTTGAAATAGGAGTATACATATTTGAATAAAGCTAGACACCTTTGCGTCACTAAAGTGTGACCCCAGAGAATCATGGGAATTACAATTTACTAAGTCTTTCTAACCGAATTCCCTGAATTTTCACAAGCACATCCTCAAACACAAACTCCTTTTCAATGTCAATTGAATTTGCTTCATCGCAATGTTCTTGTATAAGAGCATCGGGTGTCGTAGGATTTTCCTAACCTGTTTATTATTAGTAGTAAAAATAGTAGTAATAGTAGTACAAGACATTCAGGAAGAAACTCCCATCGGAACCTTCGGGATTGCAACTTTGTAAAATAGTCCCCTTCACAGTTCCCTGCGCCATCTTGAAAGGTAGCCGTGCCTTTGCATCGAAGCGAGACCAACTGTGACCTTGCAATGATAGAGACCTATTTTAACACCTTGGACAATTATTCACATGTCTATCATTGCAAGGTCTCACTTCGATGCAAAGGCACGGCTAACTTTCAAAATGGCGCAGGGAACTGTGAAGGGGACTATTGAGTATGACCATGCAGTGTAATATGTATACTGCATTGATACCAAGAAATACACAGAAGGAGTAAATAACCCCAATGGTTTCTGCCCTAATTTACTCAAATCTATTATAATTTTTGATTCAATGATGTTATATATATATATGACATTTAGAAAAGAAGACAGCGTATGCATATTGAACCATCAGGGATTGGACAAGGGCTTATGATGGGAGGAAAAAAGTCTAGTTATGGTAAGTCCCTTCACAGCTGGTTCACTATCCTTTTTGTTGTGTGGAAGATTAGGAATCTAATAGCTGACGCAGTGTAGCCGCTCAAATGCGCTGGTTGACAGTTTATTTCCACACCCTTGCCAAACCCCTCCATAACCCTTTTGACACAATTTGCAAACGGAGTCAGGTCTGAGCTCAGAGCCTACATCCGATTCTGTATGTACTTTGGCTACACTTTAGTCCCGTGCAGTCATTGAACCGTACTTCGCTACATCGTTTATCTGGCACGAACACTTTCACCAAACAGTATACCCAACTATCTCAACGTAATTCGTCTACTCCACCTTCAACACGGCTTCCCTAACCCACTTGAGGACCCATTACTTAACTGGCGTTACAACATGGTGCTCCGAGGAATAAAAAGACAAACTGGCAGACCAATCAATCAAAAACTCCCAATCACCCTCCGTGTTCTGCGAAACATGCAATCTCAACTCGACCTAGACCTGTCTGCATACCTCACTTTCTGGGCCGCCTGCTTAGTGGCTTTCTTTAGTTTCTTCAGAAAATCGAACCTTCTTCCACCTTCAATTGCGGGATTCGATAAAGACCGTCACTTGCGACGGAAAGATGTCATTATGTGCAACTGGGGAGTAATCCTGGTGGTCCGCTGGTCAAAGACGCTGCAATTCCACCAAAGAAAACTGTTGATTCCAATACCCTTCCAAGTCCCTTTCAAGGTTTTCCACCCAACCAAAGCCCGATAAATGCCATTCCAAACCAACCCCTTGACACCCATTAATCAATCTACAAACTATCAGTACCAAAATAAGCAGATGTCAAAAATCGTTCCTTTATGTCATGTCACTTTTAGTGATTATGTGTTGTCATTTTTATGAAAACCAGTTTATAACCTGATTGCTGATCAATTGTTTCCAGGGACTTGTCTTTGGTGTTGGTGGTATCGTAATGAAGCCGATTGAAGGTAATACTTGTCTAATCCAGATGCTTGATATCAATAGACGTCATTTTCGGTCTGAATTGCACCTTTTCACGCCTTTTCCATACAATACAATCGAGCGGGATATCGAGCGGGATATCGAGCGGGATACTGGGTTTGAGTTGGGACCGCAAAGCATATATCGATTGTTCGGATCACGGGTTCTTAATGTCTGACGTCATACATTGCATTATTACAATATGGTTCCCTGCTATTGTAGGAGCTCGTTCAGAATGAGTTGATTTCTCACACACGCACTAGTGTTACACAACAGAATCACTGATTTAATCCGATACTATTAATTGCTTTATATTCTCAAACACTTCTAGATAAGCTAAGTTAATATCATTAAGACTTTAATTCCATTATCTCTAGAACCAGATGGTATTCTAGATCATGCAATTTCTTATAATCTTATCATTTAGTCTCCTCCTATTTTGGCATAGACCACACACAATTATCTACCACACCCCAAGACACTATACTTCGTCAGAACTTCTTATTCCTATTTTTCACTTACAATGTTTAGACACAATCAGATAACTTATAATTATTACTATCCAACAGTGTAACTTTGTTGCAGTGTTGCAGAAGTTAACTATCTAGAATCTTTAGATTACTTGTACGACTTAGCTGCGTATTTGCGTATCTAGAAGCACATAGGATATAGCCAATCACAACCCTAGATTAAACTGACATTGATATAATGATAGACAATTAGTGCGTCACTATAAAGGTGACCGCACCACAACTTGTAATTAGTCCTAGCCAGCAAGAGCTTCAGTGAATAAACAACGATCCAACCACCTCTGCCTAGAGCCTCCCTTAACACTAGTCACGTGATCTCAATGCCTGACGTCATACATTACATCATTACAATAACGTTCCTTGCTATTATAGGAGCTCGTTCAGGAGTTGCTCTTTCACACACGCACTAGTCACGTGATCTCAATGTCTTACGTTATACATTACATCATTACAATGAAGTTCCCTGCTATTGTAGGAGCTCGTTCAGAGGGAGTTGAAGGTTTCTTCAAAGGCATTGGTAAAGGTCTACTCGGATTGCTAACACGACCAACTGGTGGTGTTATTGATATGGTTAGTTTTACTCTTGATGGAATAAGAAGGTGAGATGGGTTAAATATAATAATAAAAATAATATATATGAAATAGACTTTTAAAATCTTGCCTGAATATTGTCCCATTTTAGACCACGTGACCAATCAGTATTTTCTTTCTTGTTAAAATACATTGATATGGAAATGCTTTGAGCACAGAATGCTGATATCACGAGGTTTGAAATGGGAAACCATGGAGACAAGGGGATTTGTGCTGTTGGTTACTTCCCACAATAAAACCCATAAGATCAATCAAAAAATAAAATAAAAAATAGTTCACAGTATAATGAGGGTTTATCATGTAATTTCAAAACTCATAGGACAAAAAAATGATTACCATAGCTGGAAAGAGCTCGTTGAAATTAGTAAAAATGTGAAGTTTAGAAAAGATTGCGAAGATATGAAATTTCAAAAATCGAAATTTTGTATGAAAACCTTTGTTGGTAGGCAAGAGTTGCCTCGTAAATTTCCAAAGGTTATCACGTAAAATTTGAGGGCCACGGGTTTATCAGTGTATTCTGTTAAGTGTTACCCTCTAGAGATAAAGTCGTCTTCGTATGAGTGGGAAACCTACGGTACGGTGTTACGGTGACGGCAATTGCTACGCAGATATTTCATCTATTGTATGTAATATGCACCTATTTCAATAAAAGTTGATCATGGATGATCTGAAATGGATGATCTGAGTCCGAGAGGAATTGTGGGTGGTTTATAGTAATTCGTATGAAATTGCCAGTGTCAAGATTTCTTATGAGATCTATGATGTAAATTTAAAAACTGCAGCTCGTACCCACAATAAGCCAGTTCACGCTATCGTCCGCCATTTTGAATTGGGACAAACGCGGCAAAATTCATAGAAATCTGGATCACTTTGACTTGCCGTAACTCCGCTCGATTTCGTTGGATTTTTAAAAACTTACCATTTTAGAAAATATGTTTTCTTTGTTATTTATGTCCTATAACATGATGGGTATTGGAAGGCTACAAATCGAGAAAAAAAGATTGTTGTTTTCAAAATAAAACGTTCGGCACGTGAATATGCAAATTAGCTCGAAATTTTAAGATACATTCATGAAAAGAAGATTGAATCGAAAAAAGTAGTTAAAAACACCTACATTGGTCTTATTTTCACTCCAACAACTCATATGCATGCCTGCTAATTATCGAAGTTTAAATTTTGAAAATCCAACGAAATCGAGTGGAGTTACGGCAAGTCAAAGTGATCCAGATTTCTATAAATTTTGTCGAGTTTGTCCCAATTCAAAATGGCGGCCGACAGCGTGAACTGGCTTATTCCTCTTGGTCTCAGATCATCCATTTCAGATCGTCCATGGTCAACGTTTATTGAAATGGGTGTACATGTATACAATATGAGCGGCCGAACCGTATGGGATTTACAAACTCGAGCCGCAGGCGATCTATACAAATGAGGACTTCTGTATCCGATTTACCAATGTCCTCCACGGTTATCATTTTGTCATGATTTTATTGAATTCGATAAATAATTTTAGATATTTATGCATTGTAATTAGCTTTAATAAATGTAGTCATATTAATATGTTATTGCTAGGTCTGCAGAGCAAGGAGGGGAGGACATCGTCCACAGAATGAGGCTACCACGATTTGCTGCTCCAAATGAGGTAACGGTGATGTTGGGTTGTCCACTTTTTGATTGTTACTGTATTAGTATTACTGAGAAACCATCTCGACTGGCAGGTCCTACTGCGGCGTAGTTGTTCCCCTAGTGTGGACGGTCAAAAACGATGTGAAAACGCTAGTGTGGACGCAGAGCTTTTTATCCGTTTTCCTTCGGTCAAAAGAAAACGGGGGTTTTCAAAAACGAATTAGTGTAGATGGGGCCTGAGATAGGAATGTCGAGTTCACTATATTAGCTGACGTTTATAATAATATGTTACTGAATCATTAGATTTAATACTATTATTACTAATGCTAGCATAACGTGTATTACTTGTCCACCCACATTAAAAACGTAATGACTGCTTTCAACCCTTTTTCCAAATGTTCATCTTATTCTTTGTTGCCTGCTCTCCGTTGATTCAATTTGTTTTTAAAAGGCCACTTTTACCAAGTGGAACGGAATCTCAATACAAACCCATCCACTTCACCGCAATGAACGACTTGAAGTGTTTCAGTGAAGTTTGTTTTTGGCACATAAATCTTTGATCAAGTAAATCTTTTACCAAGTGGAACGGAATCTCAATACAAACCCATCCACTTCGCCGCAATGAATGACTTGAAGTGTTTCAGTGAAGTTTGTTTTTGGCACATAAATCTTTGATCGAGTAAATCTTTCAGAAGTCAAATGAATACTACGTGGTGGAGTATCCCTGTCACTTTTAAATGGATTAGTCCTCAGATCTACAGTGAAAGAACAGCAAGAATAATGCTGAATAACAACCTTGCACATTGCTCTTCAAAATGAAAAACACAAAATATCCATGTCAAAACAAAAAGCATTGAGACTTCGGTTAATTATTATTATTATTATTATTATTATTATTATTATTATTATTATTATTATTATTATTATTATTATTATTATTATTATTATTATTATTATTATTATTATTATTATTATTAAAACATGGAAAACATTGAAAGAATGTTGCCATAATAATGAAAAATGCATTTAACATAGAGGAAGCACTTTTGTATTAGTGGTTTATTCGTTGTCTTTGTACTTCGCCGGTTTGATGTTTGCTGTTTGAACAAGCGGTCAACTTCATTCAGTTAACGCCGGAAGGATGGGAAAGATAAATTATTTTCGTGTCGCTTTCACTTGAATGTACGTGTGTGGTAACACTTCAATATATAAACATCTACATCTAAAAACTTTCTCGAGCACCAATTTTCTCGAGCATCAATGAGTGTTTTTCATATAATTTCAAAACTCATAGGACGAAAAATGATTATCATAGCTGGAAAGAGCTCGTTGAAGTGGAAATTTACGCTTGGAGGCAACTCTTGCCTCCAACAAAGGTTTTCATACAAAATTTCGATTTTTGAAAATTCATATCTTCGCAATTTGTGAAGCGATCTTTTCCAAACTTCACATTTTTACTAATTTCAACGAGCTCTTTCCAGCTATGATAATCATTTTTTTGTCCTATGAGTTTTGAAATTACGTGATAAACCCCCATTGATGGGTCGGGAGACTACTATTGAATAAATCACTTATAGATAAGTACTTCTTCTATGTTGACTGCGTTTTTCTTTGTTTGGCAACGTTCTTTCAATGTCATGGAGATTTTGTGTTGTTGTTGTTGTTATTCACCGTAGATCCGGGGACTCTCGTACGTTTGGCTGACTTAGGCTTATAAAAGATCAGTTTACTCGATCAATGATTTTCGTACTAAAAATCAACGTTACTGATGAAAAACAATAGAGAAAGCACTTCAAGTCGTTCTTTGCGGTGAAGTGGATGGATTTTTATTGAGATTCCGTTCCACTTGGTAAAGGATTTGACTTTGAAAGGTTCAAAGTGGCCTTTTAAAAACAATTGAATCAACGGAGAGCAGGCAGCAAAGGATAAGATGAAGATTTGGAAAAAGGGTTGAAAGCAGCTGGAAGAGATTTTAATTTTAGAATTGCTCTCGACACATCGAAAACCAGAAATAATTGCGTCATACAACGTTTTAATGTGGATGGACAAGTATTACACGTTATGCTAACATTAGTAATAATAGTAGTAAATCTAATGACTAACATATTATTATTATGAACATCAGCTGATATAGTGAACTCGACATTCACATCTAAGTTTTTTAAATTGTTAAAGTCAGTGATTCACCAGATTCGGAAGATGTCCATCTGATTGCACTAATATGAATGTATGCCACGGTTGACCTTATAACTACTGTTTAACTTGCTCCAGGGCTCTCGTGAGGGCGTAGTTCATTTTGATTCATAATGTTTCTGGCAGTGTTTTCGATTTTTCGCCATTTGATGTAATTTCTTCAATTTGAATTTATTGTGTCAGTATTCGATGGCCTGATAACTTTTATAGTCTTGCAGCGAAAGGATGTTTTACCCACTACATTTTAGCCATTGTTTGAGTTGAAGCAATCGGGCTTTGACAGCATTGCGAAGGTCTTTCATACGCCACATATAAAGCAAAGGATTGATTGTTGAATTGAACGAAATCAAAAGCCCAATTAACTGGAAGTAAACTATTGTGTTGTGGATTTTCGTTACCACTACTGCAATAGCAATAATAAGAAGTGGTATATAGATAACTAAATTAAGTGTTAGAATCATCACCATAGTCGTAAGGGAATGTCGGTACGTTTTCACGTTAAAGTCAGATGTTTCTCCCTTGTTAATGTTCGACTGAGTATGTGACACCTGGGTAGACATTTTCTTCAGTGAGCGATACGCAACGGAAAACGATACAATGGTAGTAAGCAGAAGTAGGACGGTTGCCACAGAAGCAACCGTATATTTTTGACTATTGTTGAAGAATTGAAGCCCTCCGACCGTCATTGAACTTACAAAAATCCATAGAAAAATGCTGAACAAAATTGTCCTCCTTTTGGTGACCAAGGTTTTGTATCTGGTCAGAGAGTTTTAACGGCAAGACATCTATCCACGCTCATGGCTGTGAGAATGAATATTGCAACGATCCCAATAGTGTAACCCGCTCGTGTCATGAGCATCCAACAAATGCAAAACCCATCAGACCAGTTGTTGAAGGCCGACAGGTAGTAGAAGGCTGTTACCGGTTGAGCAATGAGACCAATGCCAAGGTCGGTGAAAGAAAGCGAACACAGTAAAATCCTGGAAGGTGTTTGCAGAGAACTAGTTTTATAGATTGTGACAATGACAAGAAGATTGAGAAGAACTGCGGAGATGGCGGTTACAGAATGTAGTACAACTAATGGTGTGAATAACTCGGCAGTAAACTCGGTTATGATGTATGCCATTGACGTGTCGCAGATTTCCAAAATCATTTTCCAACTGGTGTTGAAACAATAATTTATGCTATGTATTTGCAA
Source organism: Actinostola sp. cb2023 (assembly GCA_033675265.1). Classification (NCBI taxonomy): domain Eukaryota; kingdom Metazoa; phylum Cnidaria; class Anthozoa; order Actiniaria; family Actinostolidae; genus Actinostola; species Actinostola sp. cb2023. The sequence goes on from JAUJYZ010000990.1 coordinate 74,708, forward strand.
AGATGTTGGGATTGAATCAAATTGCAGTAAAGCTCAGAATATATAATATTATACTTAATGTCACCATGGCAATGAAACATCTCTGAACTCAAAATTAGAATTTGTGACATCTGTCTTATAGAAATAGATATAAGTAAACTAGACGCTCTACTAGCGTGAAGTCGGGCTTCTAAATGAAATGTAGCCAATTTGAACTAAATTTAGATATCTTATAGTGCGATTAAAACAGTGTTGCTCGTGTGACTCGAGCTCGAACATGCTTTCCTTGCAATTTCATTACTGCGATTTCACCGCAAATTCAGCGAATCATGAATGACAATGACATAGTTTATTTGGTACCATAAATATATCCATATAAATACAAATACCGTATACATGAACTAGACATCGCAGAGTAATTAAACAATGTTTGGATGAAGTGTAAATATGCTCGGTCTGCTGAAAACCCGGCTCACAACTGCGTGTATCAACTCACTTCGTTCTAAGTTCTAAAGATCTCTAAGCCCTTTACGGTACTAGTACTGGATTGATAAATCCATATCTCTATGAATTATTGTGGTTATTTTGAAAACAAGACGACATAACCCTCTTGACCTTCCTGCAACAAGGTTTGTGAATTCAGACTCGATGTCTCGTATTGATAAATCATGTTGATAGAGCCTTCGGTGATTATCTTAGCGGCCGCACAGGGCACATGCGTTGTAGAACCCAATTTGCGGTTTGAGGTCAACGACAAAGAACGGATCTCATTTTTAGAGTCGGAGCTTCCACAGGAAGCCCGACTAATTATATTTAGATCATACAGATACGAATTACCAGAGAATTGAACAGTCCACAAATGTATACTCTAGTCCAAAGAACTGGAATTAGATTGCTATTCCTTATTATTATTATTATTATTATTATTATTATTTTAGAGATGCATACACTACGCTACGAGGAATTGTTTTGGAAAGCCGACCTGACAGTTCGACTACTCTCGTATGTGATTGGTCACGTACGACATTGCTAACACTCTTGTTTGGGTTTTGGTTTTTGTCTGTCTGTCTGTCTTTGTGGTGGTTATCTGTTTCCTTGTGAATTTCTCTCTTAAGGTATTTGCACCGGCAAAATTTGACCATTTTTGAAATTTTTTGTAAGCAATTGGAATATGGCAATTCCAAAATAAACTATTTTGTATGATTCTATATTCTGAGTAGAAAAAAAAAATGGACATAAATCTCAAACATATTTGCTGAAAATGTGATAATTCAATTAACACCTCTAGGTATCCAAAAACAAGAAGAAAATATATTGCTGCTTAATTATAAATAAAAATAAACATTTATTTCTGCAGTTTTATTTAAGACCATAACATCTACAAACGTCTGCTTAAGGTATCAGGGTACCCCAAAAAACCTTTCAAACCACCGGTTTTGATTTTTTTTAACAATCAAATCTAATTGAATATTATCTATCATCTCCAAAAAACAGAATCTAAAAATATTTGTTTCCTAAAAAGTTAGAATCAAAAAACGAATTTTGGTTTCATTTGATGCAAAAAGATGTTGACAAGCAAGCTGTCAACAGTACTCACGCAACAGACTTTCAACAAAGATTCAGATGCGAAGAAAGTATCCAAAAATCGTAACTGTTCACTCAAAACATCCTTGAATAACGATGCCAAACCACTCACGGTCAAAATGCTCGTATTTTCCGCCAGCAGTAACTTTGTTTTCCTGCCACGTTGTGTTACGTACTGTAAGGCGATCTTCTTTTGAATGCCATTCATATGTCATCAGGTATTGGATCACATATTTGTGGTGGATTATCCACGCTTGTGTAAACAAAGGGGCCACTTGACTTGAAAACTCTTTTGCCTTTATTTCGGAAACAAAATAGCTATGAATCAAGCGCACATTTTGAGTTCCGGGTCAAAGGGATTTTATCCGATTTAGCTGAAATTTGGTAGACACTTTGTCAAATAAATATTCTTCAAAAAAGTGTCTCCGAATTTTAATATTCAATTTCCTTCGAAAGTTATAACTTGTTTTGTAAAGTGTTTTCCAGTTTTGCAGAGCTCGAAGTTTAGGACCGTATAAAAATGCAACCGGTTAATTTATCGATAAACGGAGACACCTTTTTGTAAGCTATATCTCATGAGCTTATAAAGGTATTAGTCGAGGATTTCCGATAAATTGCGGCTGTATGGGACCTCGGCGATGATAGTGATGTGAAAATCTGAACTTTTTTACCTATTTCAAATATACTGTTTTTGTTCTAAAAACTAATTGTTTTGTTGAATTCTGTATTTATTCAGCTTTCAGAAAATGTATACTTTATAGAGGTTTTAACGTAACGAGTACGCGCTAGAGCGTGTTGCGTGCATGATGGTCGTTTGGGGGTACCCTGATACCTTAATTGTTTCATTCATCTCTCTGCATTCACTATTCATCTAGCGGTCACCACTCGAACTAACATGCCGATCGAATCATTCCACTAATGAACCGGTAATAAACTATGCCCACGCTATTCCAGCATTCACTATTCATCTAGCGGTCACCACTCGAACTAACATGCCGATCGAATCATTCCACTAATGAACTGGCAATAAACTATGCCCATGCTATTCCAGCATTCACTATTCATCTAGCGGTCACCACTCCAACTAACATGTCGAGCGAATCATTCCACTAATGAACTGGCAATAAACTATGCCCATGCTATTCCAGCATTCACTCTTCATCTAGCGGTCACCACTCGAACGAACATGCCGATCGAATCATTCCACTAATGAACCGGCAATAAACTATGCCCACGCTATTCCAGCATTCACTCTTCATCTAGCGGTCACCACTCGAACGAACATGCCGAGTGAATCATTCCACTAATGAACTGGCAATAAACTATGCCCATGCTATTCCAGCATTCACTATTCATCTAGCGGTCATGCCGGGTGAAACATTCCATTACTCAACTTCTCCTGGAGCATTTTGTGCATCAGGTTGTACAGGCGCTGGTTTTGCAGGAGCTGGTTTTGCAGATTCTGGTTTTGCAGGTGCTGGTCTTGCAGGTGCTGGTTGTGCAGGCGCTGGTTGTGCCAATACTGATTGTACATTGAGCTGGTGCTCGAGAAAATTGAACTCTTGCATGGGTCTGCCATCTTTAATCTTCTGAAAAATTTCGCGTAGTTCGGATCATCAGTAAAAGCCGTCAAACTTCGGTTCACTTGTCCGCTGGATCATGAAGAACTCGGAAAGAGCCGAGTGTTTTCGCCGTATTTATAGCTGCTGCTACATATTTCCCCTGCATATGTGTTTTGAGTTCATAATTCCGTGTTATTATATGGATGTCAGTGTTTTACTGGAAACTAAAACACGTATTTTTCATATCAGTTTCATGAATATTATTAATTGGTAATCATACGATTTCTCGTTCAATTTGGAATAATTTGCACTCGTGTGTTTTTCAAAGAGCTCAAATTGCACTCGCCCTACGGGCTCGTGCAATTTTGATACTCTTTGAAAAACACACTCCTGCAAATTATTTCCAAATTGAACTCGAAACCGTATGATTACCTCTACTAACAAAATCTTATATTCAATCAACATATTAAGAAATCGATAATATAAAATTTTCGAATTATCTCATAGCGTAATGGTAAGTAACAGGTATTAGTAAGTTGTGGGTTCTTAGTTCGAAGCTCAGTGTAAAGTTTATCAAAAAAAACTAACCGTTTTTTAACTCACTAGCAGTTCAGGTTTGTATCATTTATCAAGCGATAATATTTCTAAGTGTCACTAAAGTTAACATTTCAATGTATCTATAATAGAGAACGAACGCGAGCAAGAACTGGATGCAATCACGTGCATGAATTTGGATACCCAATAGCAAGCCAGAGGAAGATCACTAGTGATTTGGATACCCAATAGCAAGCCAGATCACTAGTGATTTGGATACCCAATAGCAAGCCAGAGGAAGATCACTAGTGATTTGGATCACATTTGCATAGCATAGTGATTTTCCTCTGATGTTTCATTTGGTATCAAAGTGCATGCATATGATTAAGAAAGTCAAGAAATAGTCTTATTAAATCGTCATTTGTGAAAAACCGCTTCACGTTTTCGTCTGCCATTTTGAAATGGGGCAAACGCACGAAATTTTATATAATGCACCTTTTCGTAGTTTCCCAGAATGCTTCAGGATTCTGCGCCCGTAAGCGAGGTCAGGCACAGGCAGCCCAACCATTGTTTCTGAGGCTATTTATAATTATTAAGTAGCGTTCCGCGTAAGAACGATAGCAAAAGACATAATAGACTGCGGCATTGAGCTCGCCTCACACACGATTTTGCTTGAATATGTGTAACATGCTGTCTCAGATACCAACTATCAAAGTTACAAGGAGAAAATAGAGGAAACTGTGTGCAGTTGCCCATTTTTACTGTGAAAACTGAAGGAGAACACTATGCAGCCAATAGGAAGGCGGGAAGACAATGGATATTTGAATCACAAATTTGAGAACTTTCCTCACACACAATTTTCTTTAAAATCAAACCAAAATTAGTTTGATTAAAAGTGAATTAAATTCTCAAAAGTTATCTAATGGAAATGTATTCCTTGGTTGGGTTTCTATTGAATTTATGAGTACGAACCAATGAAATTGCAAGAAAGAAGAATGGAAAATTAACACCTTTTACATTCCTATGCCGTTCATGCTATCGTTCTTACACGGAACGCTACTTAAAAAAATGTATTTGCATGCACGCGTCTTTTTTTGATGGGTTTCCTGTGGTAGAGCGCGCGTGCGATACGTTGGGTTCCCTGTGCATAGAAATGTATAATGTTGGGATCCCTGTGTACATCCTGCGGGACGCGCCCGCATCAATGTGTATATTTCTCTATTGTACTTCATGAGTAAAGTTTGTTTTTGGAACGGAAATCATTGATCAAAGTAACTGATCTTTTATAAGCCTAAGTCAGCCAAACGTACGACCAACAAGCGCAAACATCCTTAAAAGGCAAGACGAGTATCCCTGTCACTTTTATATGGGAGTCCTCCCCGGATCTACGGTGAATAACAACATAACCGTATTCACCCCAAATAACGACTTGAAGTGTTTTCTCTATTGTATTTCATGAGTAACGTTGATTTTTGGCACGAATATCATTGATCGAGTAAACTGATCTTTTATAAGCCTAAGTCATCCAAACGTACGACCAACAAGGGCAAACATGCTTAATAAGCACAACGAGCAGTCCTGTCACTTATATATGGGAGTCCTCCCCGGTTCTACGGTGACTAAACAACAACAACAACACAAAATCTCCATGACATTGAAAGAACGTTGCCAAAACAATGAAAAACGCAGTCAACATAGAAGAAGTACTTATGTGATTTATTCAGTATTAGTCTTTTTATTTCGTTGGTTTGAACAAGCGGTCAACTTCATTGACGGAAGAGAAAGAGAAAATACTTTCCGAGTGTCACTTCTACACGAGTACTCCACTTGAATGTGTGTGGGGTAACTCAGTCTTCTCAGAATATTTGTGAATGTTCACTGGCACGATACACACTGAACAGTACACTCAATACAACAAACCATCATCAAGACGTCATGAATAATAAGCCACTTCACCCTTTCGTCCGCCATTTTGAATTGGGGCAAACGCGGCAAAATTTATAGAAATCTGGATCACTGTGACTTGCTGTAAGTCCGCTCGATTTTGTTGGATTCTCAACATTTAAACTTCGATAATCAGCAGGCATGCATACCAGTTGTCGATCGGACTGAAAATAAGACCAATGTAAGTGTTTTAACTACCTTTTACGAGTCAATCTTCTTTTCACGAATGCTTCTTAAAATTTCGAGCTAATTTGCATATTCACGTGCCGAACGTTTTATTTTGAAAACAAAAATCTACTTTTCTCGATTTGTAGCCTTCCAATACCCATCATATTTGCTGCAGCAGCGAGCGAGCCTGAAACGAGCGAGCAAGGCAGCTCTCTAATCAACATATCATCTATTTACAGAATTTGACTGAAACGATTACTTCTGGACTACAAAATTGTTGGCCATTTTTGATAACATGCTTCTCATAAAAATGCATTCAGTACTTTTGCATTATGTCCACATTTCCGGCATAACATTTTGTGTGGCAGCATTCACTGCCATAAAGGTAGACTAGTATAGGTCATAAATAACAAAGAAAACATATTTTCTAAAATGGTAAGTTTTTTTTAAATCCAACATAATCGATCGGAGTTACGGCAAATCAAAGTGATCCAGATTTCTATAAATTTTGCCGTGTTTGCCCCAATTCAAAATGGCGGACGCAAGCGTGAAGTTGCTTATTACTTATGTCTTGATGATGGTTTGTTGTATTGAGTGTATACTGTTCAGTGTGTATCGTGCCAGTGAACATTCACAAATATTCTGAGAAGACTGAGTTACCCCACACACATTCAAGTGGAGTACTCGTGTAGAAGTGACACTCGGAAAGTATTTTCTCTTTCTCTTCCGTCAATGAAGTTGACCGCTTGTTCAAACAAACGAAATAAGAAGACTAATACTGAATAAATCACATAAGTACTTCTTCTATGTTGACTGCGTTTTTCATTGTTTTGGCAACGTTCTTTCAATGTCATGGAGATTTTGTGTTGTTGTTGTTGTTGTTATTCACCGTAGAACCGGGGAGGACTCCCATATATAAGTGACAGGACTGCTCGTTGTGCTTATTAAGCATGTTTGCCCTTGTTGGTCGTACGTTTGGATGACTTAGGCTTATAAAAGATCAGTTTACTCGATCAATGATATTCGTGCCAAAAATCAACGTTACTCATGAAATACAATAGAGAAAACACTTCAAGTCGTTATTTGGGGTGAAGTAGAAGGGTTTTTATTGAGATTCCGTTCCACTTGGTAAAGGATTTGACTTTGAAAGGTTCAAAGTGGCCTTTTAAAAACAATTGAATCAACGGAGAGCGGGCAACAAAGGATAAGATGAAGATTTGGAAAAAGGGTTGAAAGCAGCTGGAAGAGATTTTAATTTTAGAATTGCTCTCGACACATCGAAAACCAGAAATAATTGCGTCATACAACGTTGTTTTAATGTGGGTGGACAAGTATTACACGTTATGCTTACATTAGTAATAATAGTAGTAAATCTAATGACTAACATATTATTATTATCAGCTGATATAGTGAACTCGACATTCATATCTAAGTTTTTTAAATTGTTAAAGTCAGTGAATCGCCAGATTCGGAAGATGTCCATCTTACACTAATATGAAAGTATGCCACTGTTGACCTTATAACTACTGTTTAACTTGCTTCAGGGCTCTCGTGAGAGCGTAGTTCATTTGAATTCACAATGTTTCTGGCAGTGTTTTCGATTTTTCGCCATTTGATGTAATTTCTTCAATTTGAATTTATTGTGTCAGTATTCGATGGCCTGAAAACTTTTATAGTCTTGCAGCGAAAGGATATTTTACCCACTACATTTTAGCCATTGTTTGAGTTGAAACAATCGGGCTTGGACAGCATTACGGAGGTCGTTCATACGCCACATGTAAAACAAAGGATTGATTGTTGAATTGAACGAAATCAGAAAGCCAAAGTACTGGAAGTAAACTATTCTGTTGTGGACTTTCGTTACCACTATTGCAATAGCAAGAATGAGAACTGGTATATAGACAACTAAGTTAAGTGTTAGAATCATCCCCATAGTCGTAAGGGAATGTCGGTACTTTTTCACGTTAAAGTCGGATGGTTCTCCCCTGTTAATGTTTGCTTGGATATGTGACACCTGGGTAGACATTTTCTTCAGTGAGCGATACGCAACGGAAAACGATACGATGTTGGTAAGCAGAAGTAGTACGCCTGTCACAGATAAAACTGTATATTTTTGACTCTCGTTGAAAAATCGAAGTCCTCCGACCGTCATTGAACTTACAAAAATCCATAGAAAAATACTGAACAAAATTGTCCTCCTTTTGGTGACCAAGGTTTTGTATCTGGTCAGAGTTTTAACGGCAAGACATCTATCCACGCTCATGGCTGTGAGAATGAATATTGCAACGATCCCAATAGTGTAACCCGCTCGTGTCATGAGCATCCAACAAATGCAAAACCCATCAGACCAGTTGTTGAAGGCCGACAGGTAGTAGAAGGCTGTGACCGGTTGAGCAATGAGACCAAGGCAAAGATCGGTAAACGAAAGCGAACACAGTAAAATCCTGGAAGGTGTTTGCAGAGAACTAGTTTTATAGATTGTGACGATGACAAGAAGATTGAGAAGAACTGCGGAGATGGCGGTTACAAAATGTAGTACAACTAATGGTGTGAATAACTCGACAGTATACTCGGTTATGTTGTATGCCATTGACGTGTCGCAGATTTCCAGAATCATTTCCCCACTGGTGTTGAAACAATAATTGATGCTATGTATTTGCAAAGATGTTGGGACTGAAACAAATTTCAGTAAAGCTCAGAATATATAATATTATACTTAATGTTACCATGGTAATGTAACATCTGCTAGAAGTCTTATAACAATGGACCTATGTAAGTTATATTCAGATCATACAGATACGAATTACCAGAGAATTGAACAGTCCACAAATATATATATATATTGTAGTCGAAGAACTGAAATTAGATTGCTATTCCTTCCTATTTTAGAGATGCATACACTACGCTACGAATAGATTTTGACGATTTTTTGAAAAGCCGACCTGACAGTTCGACTACTCTCGTATGTGATTGGTCACATACGACATTGCTAAGACTATTGTTTTGGTTTTGGTTTTTGTCTGTCTGTCTTTGTGGTGGTTGTCTGTTTCCTTACGAATTTCTCTCTTAGTTGTTTCATTCGTCTCTCTGCATTCACTATTCATCTAACGGTCACCACTCGAACTAACATGCCGAGCGAATCATTCCACTAATGAACTGGCGATAAACTATGCCCATGCTATTCCAGCATTCACTATTCATCTAGCGGTCATGCCGGGTAAAAATATTCCAGTACTCAACTTCTCCTGGAGGATTTTGTGCATCAGGTTCTACAGGCGCTGGTTGTTCCAGGTGCTGGCGTTGTGCATGGCTACTGGTATTGCAAGCGCTGGTTTTGCAGGTGCACGGTTGTAAAAGGTGCTGGTACTCAACTTGTCCTGGGTGCTTTTGTGCAGGTGCTGGTTGTGCAGGTGCTGGTTGTGCAGGCGCTGGTTTTGCAGGTGCTGGTTGTGGTTGCAGCTGGTTTTGCAGGTGCTGGTTGTGCAGGTGCTGGTTGTGCAGGTGCTGGTTGTGCAGGTGCTGGTTTTGCAGGTGCTGGTTTTGCAGGTGCTGGTTGTGCAGGCGCTGGTTGTGCCAATACTGGTTGTACATCGAGCTATTGCTCGAGGAAATTGAACTCTTGCATGGGTCTGCCATCTTCGCGCGGTTCGGATCATCAGTAGAAGCAGTCAAACTTCGGTTCCCTGGATCATGAAGAACTCGGAAAGAGCCGAGTGTTTTCGCCGTGATTTATAGCTACCCGGCTACATATCTCCCCTGCATATGTGTTTTGAGTTCTTAATGCCGTGTTATGTGGTGTTATCATTCGACTCATTTCTATCCGCAGTTCTGATTGGCTGAAAGACCTGCAAATAACTGCGTACAAATAACGGTCTGAGCATGCGCAATGAACATTAAGCAGTGTTCGCTGCAAATAACGGTCTGAGCATGCGCGAGGAAATTGATCATTCACAGTGTAAACATGGCAGCTCGTTTTAAAAATTTTTTCTTGATGTTATATTCAATAAATTCCTTATTGATAGAAATCGATTCGAATGATAAAACAATTATTGAACTCGGTTATCGCAAGATATCGTGATTTTGTCAGTGTCTGCGCCACTGACAAATCACGATATTTTGCTCAACCTCGTCGAATAATTGCTTATTATATTACCTCAATCGACTTTGCATATCATTACTAGTCGTTATGAATAGCGGTCAACTTCATTGACGGAAGGAAGAGAAAGATAAATTATTTTCGTGTCGCTTCAATGTACTTGAATGTGTGTGGGGTAACACTTCCATAGATAAACATCTACATCTAAGAACACTTTCAAGCAGAAACTGATGTGTCGGGAGATGGAATGCAACATTGCTAAATAAATTCTTACAGACTGACTATTTACTCATGGATGGTTTGAAGTCAGCAGCGCGCACAGCATGATTGGAAAACATGCAGATTTGCCTCGTTCTTGACTGACGGGTAAATATGTCCTGACCATCAAAGAGGCTAAGAATTCTTGATTTTTTAGATGAATTCTACGCTTAAGATACATTTTATGATCGAAAGATACGAAAACTAATTCGACTACAGAGACTGACTTCATTCATACTAGACTTTATCGGGAATGGGGGAGATTATTTATAGCTAGTGTAGATAGGTGTCTTCAATTAGTTTATTCTATTGTAAACTAGAATATTTGACACACAAATAAAGTTATTATTACTATTATTATTAGAAGTGGACTTCTCAAGAAATCGGGAAAGCAAGTCAAATCAATCAACGATTTCGGCACGATACTCTTAAATTTGGGCACGCGGGCCAGATATTGTCAGTACCGCACTCTTGATTTCTGTCGTGTAAAAGGGAATCATTACGGCACGCGTGCCCGTAATTATTGGGGTGCCGAGAATGGAGTGCCGAATGCTGTGAAAGAGTAAAATGTTTGTCAAGTCAGCATTTTTTTTTCTACGACGCATGTGTTTTATACATCTCTTTCGGTCTTGCAAAATGGCGTGCTCAAAAAGGTCGGCATGTTCGCAAATGATGGAGTTAGAAGATGCGAAAAAGACAAGAATTTCGTGGTCGGATGAAGCGAATAAATGTAAAAGTTTCTTTCTTCATTCTAAAATTTTCATATCACTGTTCATCGCTATAGGATTCCTCGACCATTTCAATCCAGAGAGACGAGCGTTCACACATCCACAACTCTCGTGGCTAGTGAAGAATGGATGATATTGCTCGGATAAAAGCAGTCCTTCGCTTTCTCATCAACGGTATGAATGATGGTTGATCTGTTTGACCAATTGATTCTAATCGACGTTTTCTTTTCGCTAAAATGTGCCACAAGTAAGGCTAACATCTTTCTGTTCGAGAAACAATCCGCCATATTTGATGTTAGATTGGTGGTTACCGCTGACATATATAGTCAAGGCTCAATATTTTAGGAGTGCCGCTCCGAAAAAATGGGGTGCCTGTGAAGAAATCGAATGAAGGCTGAATGAACGACACAATTCACGAGTGCCGTGCCAGAAAAGTAACGCACGCGTATCTAAAGTTATGAGTACCGGGCACAGGCAGCCCAACCATTGCTTTTGAGGCTATTTAAAGTGCATATCAGGGTTATTCGTTTCTTTTGAAAATCGATTACATATAAAGTGAATAGTGGGATGGTTCAGTATTTTGTGATTTGAGCTTCGCATTTGCGAGTTATAAAGGTTTGAAATCGTGATATGCTAATTAGGTGACGTCAACGCAGGCATTTGCCGTAACTTATTTTTATTTTTTCAAGTAGCACTCTTTCATAAAATAGAAAATAAAGTTTAACATCATTTATAAGTTGTAGAAAAACTTTTTGCCAGTTTAAAAATGTCAGTAATTTGCACAAGGGAACTTTTGTATAATAAATGATGCCTGCGTTGACGTCACTGAATTACCATATCACGATTTCAAACCTTTATAACTCGCAAATGCGAAGCTCAAATCACAAAATACTGAACCATCACTTCATATGTAACGCGCGTCTTTTTTGATGGGTTTCCTGTGGTAGAGCGCGCGCGCGTTACGTATTATATTGGGTTATGTATGATGTTGGGATCCCTGTGTGCATCCCGCGCGTCCCGCAGTACATGTGTATAGAGTCGTTTTCGTATGAGTGGGAAGTAGTTACGGTACGGTTCGTGCCGTACCGTGACCGTATCGCGCCATCATCATGCCGTATCCAAGCATTCTGATTGGTTGAGAAATGATTTCGCGCGCTGTGATTGGTTGAATACAATGTCTTCGATTCCGTACCGTGACCGTAACTCCGTACCGTAGGTTTCCCACTCATACGAAAACGACTCTATTGAAACAAGGTATGAAACTCGGTCACGTGACAAATTCGTTTTTGCTCCTAATCTTTGTCAATATGACGTGAAAATTCAAATTTTCTTCGGATAACTCAACTCGACTGTATTCTCTAAACACTTCATAAGTTTCAGTCGTCTAACTTCACCGTACGCTGAGAAATTTTAATTTTGACATTTTGCGCCTCATGGCCTGATGTGCGGCGCACTTTTCTAGTGCACTTTTCCGTATAATATTCGGGTCTGAATTGTGCTCTTTTTTGCAAGTTTTAGTATTTATATTTTCACTAAACATAAACCAAAACATCTACAATATACTTTATTTGTTTTCTATTTTGATTTTTATAAAGTATTTGTTTTGATTTTTATCGATTAAAATGCTTTAAAATTGAGGCATTGTGTTTTATAAATGCAGAATAGTCTCAATATTTAGTACTGTACAACACATTTTTGCTATCAGTACTTATAAACAAAATGACAAACAAACATATTTATTTCAACAATCAGTTAAAACAAGTTTACTAGCTTTTTACATACTGTTTTGCCGTTCTTTCTGTACAATTCATTCACTATATTGATCAATAATACTATGGATATTTTTTCGTATTTACATGTGTAATGAAACAAGGTATGAAACTCCAGTCACGTGAGAAATACGTTTTTGCTCCTAATTTTGTCAATGTGAAGTGAAAATTCAATTTTTCTTCGAATAACTAAGCTTTACCCATAACCGTATTCTCGAAACACTTTATAAGTGTCAGTCGTCTATCTTCAACGTACGCTGAGAAACAAATTTTTGAAATTTTGAGCTTAATGGCCTGATGTGCGGCGCACTTTAGTGGTGCACTTTTCCCGCGTGAAACAGTCGGATTTTACCTTCGAGAGGACATCGACAAGCGCTCGGCAAATCTGAACTATGCTCTTTTTGGCAAGTTTTAACATTTATATGTTCACTAAGCATAAGTCAAAACATCTACAATATAATTATATTTGTTTTCTGTTTTGACTTCTGTAAAGTATTTGTTTTGTATTTTGATTTTTATCGATTAAAATCTTCAAAATTAACGCATTGTGTTTTATAAATGCTGAATAGTCTCAATATTTAGTACTACACAAGACATTATCAGTACTTGTACCGCAAAATGACAAACAAACGTATTTATTACAACAATAAGTTTACTAGCTTTTTTTTTACACACTGTTTTGCCGTTCTTTCTGTGCCATTTATTCACTAAATTGATCAGTAATAGCATGGATAATAACAATTAAATAAATATTATACAAAATCGACAAGTTGTGAATTATTGAATAACAAACAGAGTGGAAACGGTAAGCCGCTTACTTACTATACGTTCTTACGAAAAATACAGTTAAAATTACTCTGTGTTTCTCAGATGATAGTATTTGCTAAATGTGTTGTGCTATTTCAATGGCAATAATGAACAACTGTTAATTATATTTTAGTTCACGGCAGCTTCAACTGCTTCAGTCCATCGCCATTCATGTCTCCTTCGATGTCAGTGAATTTGAGTTCGTCTATATTTTTGCTTCAGATGGTTGGCGTTCCCTTGTGTCAGAAGAACTATAAGCTTAAGTAAAGTACAAGATTTAGTCAAACACTTTCTAGATGAGACAGTCAAAATGTTTAAACAGATAAAGTAAAATCAGTCAGTTGAGAGAGGTTCCTTGTTGAAGTGTATTTCACTGACAACTACAACAAGTCAAATAGCTGAGTCATAATTTATGAAAAAAAAAGGATTTGTTGAGCAGTATTAAGCAGCCCTTCTGCCCTATTATAGGCAAGTCCTTTTATTAGAGAACATTTAGAGCAAATACTACGTAAAAACCTTGACAAAAATACTTTTAGGTCAGCTTAATTTTCAACAAAAATTTCTCACGTGTCGAGCACAACATATCCAAAGTTTCTCAACCATTCAGTGAAAAAGGACTACTTTAAAACCGTCAAATTTATTCTAAATTTACTTAAAGTTGACATGAATTGTGAATTTCTAAACTTACCATGAATAGGGAATAGAATCCCAACGTTTACACCGAAAAAATCAGTCTTTCTTGATATGAACTTCTCTTCGACGCCCCGCCATTATATTAGCTACAAACTGAAATAACGTCTTCACCCTGGGTACCCCCCATGGGTCTGTAGCGCACGACGACTTCGGCTCTTCGGTTCACGGCAGAGGAGATTGGTCACTACCCCGCGGAGAATCATGGGTAAAATTCAAAATTATTCAGTTGATGTCAAACCGTCGTGAAGACAGGAGCTCAACGGAGGTGCTCCAAACTTGATTATAGTGACTATGAACGCTCTCGAAGAACAAGAAGTGAACTCAGATGTATTTTGGTTTTAACTCAGACTGAAACAATACTTTTTTAGATGTTGAACATCGCTTTTCAGGCTTTTGCTTTTGAGGCTATGGATCCACGGACGGAGCGTTGTGTGACTGCGTGACCTCTATGAACGGCTGCGAAGGAGACTACACATGGGATCGCTTCGAGGATTTTTAACTGATCAAAGATGATAGTTGGACACATCAATGTGCTTCATAATTACTCTTTCATACCTGCCGGACACATAGTTTACTACATCGTTTTTTTCTAGGATACTGAAACACAATATATCACTGAAGTTTGTCGAGACGATCCGAACGTGGCGCCATTACTGACCCGTAAAATTCCCAATTTTAAAATCTCTGTATCTCCGAAACCGTTGAGGGGTCGAGGGGGGCCGGCCACTCAAAATCATTTATTAGTTATTGAACTTTCTAGATATGTAAAAATTGTTAGATTATTTTCTAATGATATGTGATTTTACATGGTTTGAAAATACATACTTTGGAGAGTTCGTCTCAGCGAGAAGTTTCCGACATGACTGAAATTGATGGCAAAATTTTACTGAAAATGTTACTTGCTTTTCTATTATTTTACGATATTTTGATTCTTTGATACATAAACATTGATTTTGAAGAGATACACTATATACTTTTTACTGGATACGATTGAAAAATTGCTTATTTACTGTCTTTGTAAGAATTTTCAAGTGAATAATTGTCACACCAGAGCGACCTTAAATGGGGGATTTTGATTGGTCGAGCGAATCACGTGATAAGTGTCCAACCTCTGGTTCACGGAAAAGTGTACCACTAAAGTGCGCCGCACATCAGGCCATCACGTGACTGGAATTTCATACCTTGTTTCAATATACACATGTACTGCGGGACGCGCGGGACGCACACAGGGAGCCCAACATTATACGTTACCAGAAGTACATAACCCAACATAATACGTATGTATATATTATGCGCGCGTGCGATCTACCACAGGAAACCCATCAAAAAAGGCGGCAAATATCATTTTATTGAAGTACATAACTAGAAGTGTCCATCTGTATAATAGATCTGTCATACATCAGATTAGCGAGTGAGCTATTTTTAGAACTGAGTTCAAGCGCGCGCTCGATGATGTGTTGTGGCGTTGGCAACAGCGCGCGCATTTCACTGCTAAAATGTATTCAAAAACCTGTCAAATCCTCTTCTGTTTTGTCATTTTTCTTGCTCCTTCATGATCAAAATTGCATGAAATTTCAAACTTTTGTCTGATTAGTTGAAGTACAATTACAATTAATCCGTAACAAGCAAAATCATAAACAACAATGACATTTCTATTTATTCTCAGTAGAATTAAACTTTTCTTGACATTCAGCTACTATCCACATTGATAAGCATCAAAACTATGCATTTTTGTTCATGAAGGAGCAAGAAAAATGGCCAAACAGAAAAGGATTTGACTGGTTTTTGAATACATTTTAGGAGTGAAATGCGCGCGCTGTTGCCAACACATCATCGAGCGCGCTTGAACTCAGTTCTAAAAATAGCTCCCTCGCTAATCTGATGTATGACAGATCTATTATACAGATGGACACTTCTAGTTATGTACTTCTGACGTTACTCAACACAGGGAACCCAACATAATACGTATGTATATATTATGCGCGCGTGCGATCTACCACAGGAAACCCATCAAAAAAGGCGGCAAATATCATTTTATTGAATTATTTAGTAGCCTCAAAAGCAATGGTTGGGCTGCCTGTGAACATAAGTCAAAACATCTACAATATACTTTATTTGTTTTCTGTTTTGACTTTTATAAAGTATTTGTATTGTGTTTTGATTTTTATCGATTAAAATTTTTAAAATTGAGGCATTGTGTTTTATAAATGCAGAATAGTCTCAATATTCGTACTGTACAACACATTTTTGCTATCAGTGCTTATAAACAAAATGACAAACAAACGTATTTATTTCAACAATCAGTTAAAATAAGTTTACTAGCTTTTTACATACTGTTTTGCCGTTCTTTCTGTACAATTCATTCACTGTATTGATCAGTAATACTATGGATATTTTTTCGTATTTAAAAATACGAAATTAATAAGTTTTATGCCTGCATGTCACCACAATCGACGAAGTTGTGAATGAATAACAAACATCGGAGTGCGATAAGCTTACTTACGTTCTTCCGTGAACCGTAAATTAAAATTATTCTGTGTTTCGCTCAGATGATAGTATTTGCTAAATGTGTTGTGCTATTTCAATGACAACTAGACGCTCTACTAGCGTGAACTTGGGCTTCTTAATAAAGCTGTTTTGATAGATTTTAAATGTGAAACCTAATAGCTTGTATCATCATACAGAAGTAGTTTTAGCCTACATGTATTACTTGCAGAATTTAAGTCACTCGTTGCGTAACTCAGTAGAGCATACATACGTAACAAGACGCTCTACTAGCGTGAACTTGGGCTTCTTAATAAAGCTGTTTTGATAGATTTTAAATGTGAAACCTAATAGCTTGTATCATCATAGAGAAGTAGTTTTAGCCTACATGTATTACTTGCAGAATTTAAGTCACTCGTTGCGTGACTCAGTAGAGCATACATACGTAATTAGATTCAACACTGACACTCCTAACTGACAGCTGCATGGCGAAGCACATTTCGATTACTTTGCAAGAAACGATTTCACAAACTCAATAAAATTACGATCGAGTTCTTACTAAGACACAGACATCTGTTAGAAATACACTTTCAGACAGAATTGCAAGGCCAAAAAGTATTCTCTAGGATATTTGCATCCTTACTAAGCAGTATTAATGAACGACTCGACTGGCTCGAGCAAGGGAGCACGGCAAAATCCTTTTTGAATGCTGCTGGTGATTTGATTTATCGTTACGTACGTCTGCCATCTTGAATTTCGTTGATAAGCTGCTGACCACAACTTCTGTATACTCAAAAATTGGAACGATACAGAGAAGATTAGCATGCGCATGCGCTATGGTGACCATGCAGATTTGGCGTAGAAACACCAAAAAGAATAACCGTCTGTAATCTTAAACTTGGGCATTCCACAGGAAGCCCAAGTAATTAGCTTCAACACTCACACTCCTAGCTGACAGCTGCATGGCGAAGCACATTTCGATTACCTTGCAAGAAACGATTTCACAAACTCAATAAAATTACGATCGAGTTAAGCCACAGACATCTGTTAGAAATACACTTTCAGACAGAATTGCAAGGCCAAAAAGTATTCTCTAGGATATTTGCATATTTACTAAGCAGTATTAATGAACGACTCGACTGGCTCGAGCAAGGGAGCACGGCAAAATCCTTTTTGAATGCTGCTTGGTGATTTGATTTATCGTTACGTACGTCTGCCATCTTGAATTTCGTTGATAAGCTGCTGACCACAACTTCTGTATACTCAAAAATTGGAACGATACAGAGAAGATTAGCATGCGCATGCGCTATGGTGACCATGCAGATTTGGCGTAGAAACACCAAAAAGAATAACCGTCTGTAATCTTAAACTTGGGCATTCCACAGGAAGCCCAAGTAATTAGCTTCAACACTCACACTCCTAGCTGACAGCTGCATGGCGAAGCACATTTCGATTACCTTGCAAGAAACGATTTCACAAACTCAATAAAATTACGATCGAGTTAAGCCACAGACATCTGTTAGAAATACACTTTCAGACAGAATTGCAAGGCCAAAAAGTATTCTCTAGGATATTTGCATATTTACTAAGCAGTATTAATGAACGACTCGACTGGCTCGAGCAAGGGAGCACGGCAAAATCCTTTTTGAATGCTGCTGGTGATTTGATTTATCGTTACGTACGTCTGCCATCTTGAATTTCGTTGATAAGCTGCTGACCACAACTTCTGTATACTCAAAAATTGGAACGATACAGAGAAGATTAGCATGCGCATGCGCTATGGTGACCACTTGCAGATTTGGCGTAGAAACAATCTCGTCCCCAGAGCCTGCGTTACTTTCGACCAGCGACGAAGAACGTAGGCTCTGGCATAATCCATTTTTGAGACAATTTGATTGGCTATTCCATTTTAGAAACTACGCACGCGCAAGATTCCGGAAATGAAATATATCCAATGAAAATTGAGTTGTCAAAACAATCCGGTGTCCCAACTTCCGTTCAAAACAAAAATTAACATTTTTCAACGGTTTCATTGACATGTTATTTTAAACATGTCGCCTCGATCTGCAATATTAAAATATCTAAGCACAGAGAAAAATCCAGTTTATCTAAGCTTATATGTATCTCGAAGTGTCTTGGAAAGTTTTCAAACGAAGCTCAAAATTTACACGAAGCTTAAGAGTGATGGTTATTCAAAGAACATATGTCGATCGTAAATCTAATATTCTTTAGGCTAGCAACTGAAAGGCGGTGCCAATCGAGGTGCTTACGAAGGCGAAAGATTCAAAAGAAATACATTTGAAGGAGAGACAACAATAACCAGAGAAGATGAAGATGATAGATTCAAAATAATTAACTGATATGTAAAGTAGACACGAGTAAATATAAACCCGTAGGAAGAACTGTTCGCGTATCCTTCTGCTGTAAAACCACTGCTTTTAATAAAGACTTCAGATACTGCGCTTCTTTCACTGTTGTATCTTCTTTACCAAGTGCTTTTAAAGCGTACTCTATTCCCTAATGAAACCTTTCGAAGGATTCCACTGAATCTGAATCGACAATTTGAATCGACAACAACCAACTGCCCAGCTAACTTGCGCATGCGCTCTAAAACCGGAAGAACAAGAAATCCTGTTCCCAAAAAATGGATTATGCCAGAGCCTACGTTCTCGTCGCTGACCGAAAGTAACGCAGGCTCTGGGGACGAGATTGGCGTAGAAACACAAAAATAACCGTCTGTAATCTTAGACTTGGGCATTCCACAGGAAGCCCAAGTAATAATGAACAACTTAATATTTTAGTTCACGGCAGCTTCATTAGTCCATCTCCATTCATCATGAATCCTTCGATGTCAGTGAATTTGAGTTCGTCTATTGTTTTTCTTCAGATGGTTTATGATTTATGCTGTGTTGGCGTTCCGGCTTGTGTTTTAAGAAATACTGTAAGAAAGTACAAAATAACGTAGATGAGAGAGTCATGATGTTTAAACAAATAAAGTACTAGGTTCTTTGTTGAACTTGATGGAAGTGTATTTCACTGACAACTGTACACAAGTCAAATAGCTCGGTTATAATTTATGAAAAATAACTGAAGCAGCCCTTCAGTCAGAGTATAGGCAAGTCCTTTTATGTCTTATTAGAGAACAGTTAGAGTAAAAACTACTAAAACCTCAAGAAAATAATTCAGAAAATATATTTAGTGCAGCTTACTTTTCAACAAAACTGTCGAGCACAACATGCAATTCTCTACCATTCGAAATGAAAAAGGACTACTTTAAAACCGTCGAATTTCTTCTAAAGTTACGGCTTAAAGTTGACATGAATTGTGAAATTCTAAACTTAACGTTTACACCGAAAAAAACATGTTTTGTTTCATTAACTTCTCCGCCATTTTTCAAAACTTCAGCAACTTCACCCTGGGTACCCCCCACGGGACTGTAACGTGTGACGACTTCGGCTCTTCGGTTCACGGAAAAGTGCACCAGAGAAGTGCGCCGCACATCAGGCCATGATACGCCATCAGTTTCACACCTTGTTTCAATATATAAACTTGTACGGGCGCTTCTTGCAGGACGCGCACAGGGAGCCCAACATCATATATTTCTATGCACAGGGAACCCAACGTATCGCGCGCGCTCTGCCACAGGAAACCCATCAAAAAAAGACGCGCGAATGTATAGGAAGATCACTAGTGATTTGGATCACATTTGCATATCACTAGTGATTTTCCTCTGGTGTTTCATTGGGTATCAAAGTGCATGCATGTGATTAAAAAGGAAGATTCTCATTGGATGTTCACCTAATAAATTATTCATGAATTTGAGAAATGTATTTGACATACAACTATTTTTATTCTCTTGTTCTGATAGTTATAAAACCTTTGATCTTGTTCTGATAGATCATAGTAAATCCCCTCTATTTAACTATGGATAGAACTATGGATAGATAGAGAGCCTTTTCGAGGTTTTCTATAAATCGAATGCGAATAAAGAAAAACAAAGCCTTCGAGTTTCGTTTTATTCAGATTGAGATACAAAAAATATCGGTATGTTTTCCATGAAATGGAAATAAAATTGTATTTGTCACAAAATAGTCAAGAAATAGTCTTATTAAGTCGTCATTTGAAAAAAGCCACTTCACGCTTTTGTCCGCCATTTTGAAATGGGGCAAACGCACGAAATTATATATTATGCACCTTTTCGTAGTTTCCCAGAATGCTTCAGGATTCTGCGCGCGTAAGCGAGGTCAGGCTACAAAATAGATCGAAAATAAGAGAGAATGATTCAGTAGAAAAGAAGAAGCCTAAGTCAGCCAAACGTACGACCAACAGGCGCAAACATCCTTAAAAGGCAAGACGAGTATCCCTGTCACTTTTATATGGGAGTCCTTAGTCCCCGGATCTACGGTGAACAGCAACAACAACACAAAATATCCATGACATTGATAGAACGTTGCCAAAACAATGAAAAATGCAGTCAACAAAGAAGAAGTACTTATGTATAAGTGATTTATTCAATATTAGTCTTTTTATTTCGTTGGTTTGAGCAAGCGATCAACTTCGTTGACGGGAGAGAAAGATAAACTACTTTCCGAGTGTCACTTCTACACGAGTACTCCACTTGAATGTTTGTGTGGTAACTGAATCTTCTCAGAATATGTGTTCCCAGTGAATGCTCACTGGCACGATACACACTGAATACAACAAACCATTATCAAGACATCAGTAATAAGCCATTTCACGTTTTCGTCTGCCATTTTGAATTAGGGCAAACGCGGCAAATTTTATAGAAATCTGGATCACTTTGACTTGCCGTAACTCCGCTCGATTTTGTTGGATTCTCAACATTTAAACTTCGATAATCAGCAGGCATGCATACAGGTGTTTGAACTACCTTTTACGAGTCAACCTTTGTTTCACGAATGGATCTTAAAATTTCGAGCTAATTTGCATATTCACGTGCCGAACGTTTTATTTTGAAAACAAAAATATAATCTATTTTTCTCGATTTGTAGCCTTCCAATACCCATCATATTTGCTACAGCAGCGAGCGAGCCTGAAGCGAGCGAGCAAGGCAGCTCTCTAATCGACATATCATTTACAGAATTTGACTGAAACAATTATTTCTGGACTACCAAATTGTTGCCCATCGTTGCCCATCTTTGATGACATGCTTCTCATAAAAATGCATTCAGTACTTTTGCATTATGTCCACATTTCCGGCATAACATTTTGTGTGGCAGCATTCACTGCCGTAAAGGTAGACTAGAATAGGTCATAAATAACAAAGAAAACATATTTTCTAAAATGGTAAGTTTTTTTAAAATCCAACGAAATCGAGACCCGGTACGTCTCGCACCTGCTTACAAGATCTGTTGTGATTGAATAATACAAACAATAGAATTCATTATCTACTCGTTCTATGGTTTGGGTTCTATTGTTTTACTCTAATAGTATTGAACCAATTGGACTAGATCTCCTGAGAGCTGCGACTTTTCAAATCGAGCGGAGTTACGGCAAATCAAAGTGATCCAGATTTCTATAAGATTTGCCGCGTTTGCCCCAATTCAAAATGGCGGAGGAAAGCGTGAAGTTGCTTATTACTTATGTCTTGATGATGGTTTGTTGTATTGAGTGTACTGTTCAGTGTGTATCGTGCCAGTGAACATTCACAAATATTCTGAGAAGACTGAGTTACCCCACACACATTCAAGTGGAGTACTCGTGTAGAAGTGACACTCGGAAAGTAATTTCTCTTTCTCTTCCGTCAACGAAGTTGTCCGCTTGTTCAAACCAACGAAATAAAAAGACTAATATTGAATAAATCACTTATACATAAGTACTTCTTCTTTGTTGACTGCGTTTTTCATTGTTTTGGCAACGTCCTTTCAATGTCATGGAGATTTTGTGTTGTTGGTGTTATTATTCACCGTAGATCCGGGGAATAAGGACTCCCATATAAAAATGACACGGATACTCGTCTTACCTATTAATGATGTTTGCGCTTGTTGGTCGTACGATTGGCTGACTTAGGCTTCTAAAAGATCAGTTTACTTTGCTCAATGATTTCCGTTCCAAAAACAAACGTTACTGATGAAATAATAATAATAATAATAATGGCAAAAATACAGTAGAGAAAAATACAATAGAGAAAACACTTTAAGTCGTTCATTGGGGAAAGTGGTGGGTTTTATTGAGATTCCTTATGAAACATCAAGACTGTGAAAGGTTCAAAGTGGCCTTTTGAAAACTTTAGAATCAACGGAGAGCAGGCAACAAAAGATATTAAGATGAAGAGTTTTGGAAAAAGGGTTAAAAGTTGAATTCTAGAATTGCTCTCGACACATCGAAAATCACAAATAATTGCGTCATACACGTTGTTTTAATGTGGATGGACAAGTATTACACGTTATGCTTACATTAGTAATAATAGTAGTAAATCTAATGACTAACATATTATTATTATAAACAGCTTATATAGTGATAAAGTCAGTGATTCACCAGATTCGGAAGATGTCCATCTGATTGCACTAGTATGCCACGGTTGACTGTAAAGTTATTCAGTTTAACTTGCTCCAGGGCTCTCGTGAGGGCGTAGTTCATTTTGATTCATAATGTTTCTGGCAGTGTTTTCGATTTTTCGCCATTTGATGTAATTTCTTCAATTTGAACTTATTGTGTCAGTATTCGATGGCCTGATAACTTTAGTCTTGCAGCGAAAGGATATTTTACCCACTACATTTTAGCCATTGTTTGAGTTGAAGCAATCGGGCTTTGACAGCATTGCGAAGGTCGTTCATACGCCACATGAAAAGCAAAGGATTGATTGTTGAATTGAACGAAATCAAAAGCCCAGTTAACTGGTAGTAAACTATTTTGTTGTGGACTTTCGTTACCACTATTGCAACAGCAAGAATGAGAACTGGTATATAGACAACTAAGTTAAGTGTTAGAATCATCACCATAGTCGTAAGGGAATGTCGGTACGTTTTCACGTTAAAGTCAGATGGTTCTCCCCTGTTAAGGTCTGGCTGGATATGTGACACCTGGGTAGACATTTTCTTCAGCGAGCGATACGCAACGGAAAACGATACGATGTTGGTAAGCAGAAGTAGTACGCCTGTCACAGATAAAACTGTATATTTTTGACTCTCGTTGAAAAATCGAAGTCCTCCGACCGTCATTGAACTTACAAAAATCCATAGAAAAATACTGAACAAAATTGTCCTCCTTTTGGTGACCAAGGTTTTGTATCTGGTCAGAGTTTTAACGGCAAGACATCTATCCACGCTCATGGCTGTGAGAATGAATAATGCAACGATCCCAATAGTGTAACCCGCTCGTGTCATGAGCATCCAACAAATGCAAAACCCATCAGACCAGTTGTTGAAGGCCGACAGGTAGTAGAAGGCTGTGACCGGTTGAGCAATGAGACCAATGCCAAGGTCGGTGAAAGAAAGCGAACACAGTAAAATCCTGGAAGGTGTTTGCAGAGAACGAGTTTTATAGATTGTGACGATGACAAGAAGATTGAGAAGAACTGCGGAGATGGCGGTTACAAAATGTAGTACAACTAATGGTGTGAATAACTCGGCAGTGTACTCGGTTATGTTGTATGCCATTGACGTGTCGCAGATTTCCAGAATCATTTTCCCACTGGTGTTGAAACAATAATGTATGCTATGTATTTGCAAAGATGTTGTGATTGAATCAAATTGCAGTAAAGCTCGGAATATATATTATTATACTTAATGTTACCATGGTAATGAAACCTCTCTGGACTCAAAATTAGAATTTGTAACATCTGCTAGAAGTCTTATAATAATGGACCTAAGTAAATTATATTCAGATCATACAGATACGAATTACCAGAGAATATTAAATAATTATTCCCCGAAGTGGAGGTGAGTAGTGGTGGATATTTACCGAGGCGCGAGTCCTAGTATTTACCAAATCAGTTGGATAAAAAATGACACTTTATTAAACAAATAAATTCGGAGACTGTAGCGAAACGAGATGCCATTCCGAGTTACCGGAGCCAATCAAAACGCGCCAAAATTGCTATCCACTGATTTGGTAAATACTAAAGAAGATTAAACAGTTCACAAATGTATACTCTAGTCCAAGAACTGAATTGAAGACCAAGTACCCAACACACCATATCTACCATTTGACTGGTTTTACAAAATGATGGACTGCTTCTTTTAAACTAAGATTTATTGCTTATGACGTATACTAGTGAAAGCACTTGTATGGAAAAAGAACGACAATATTATTAAGCCGATTCTACACGAGCAAATTTTCCTTGACAAGTTTTCCTTGACAAGGAAGACTTGCTCGTGTAGGCGACAAAAACATCGCCAATTTTTCCTTGTCAAGGAAAACTTGTCAAGGAAAACTTGTTCGTGTAGATGCGGCTTTACTTATTGTATTCTAACATTGCAGAATATTTAAGTCAAGATTTCAATATATATCGGAAGTCGAACACAATCGAACCTTCTTGGAGTGCCTTTTCTCCAGCGTCAACTAAAAGTATATAGTTAAGCTAATAAATATACGAACCTTTTTTGTTTTTCGACCAGAGATGGTCAAGAAATCCTGATGAGAAGATGCCGAAATCGCCAGTACGCCATGTTGGTTTTGAATATAACAACTAGACGCTCTCGACATCATGTCGCAGTTTTTCCGCTAGTAGCGGAAAAACTGCAAAGCTCCTGTTTTCATACAGTTTTCATTAACTGGCAATGATACATCAAAAACTGCAAGTGATACATTTGTGCTACCATTACTCAAAACTTATGGCAAAACCTTCTTAAGGTGGTTCCCGCATAATGAATGACCGGTTTGCCGTATTTTTTAACTCGCTCGCTCCGCGTCAATATTGCTTGGATTTTATTGTGCTTAACACAAATACTAATTCAACTATTCTGCCTTTCGACGGTGTATTCAAAATTATCATTGTAAGCCGCGTTTGTGAATGCCAGCTGATATTCAAACGACACTATTTTCACTAAAACTGCTGCCAAGCGTTATTCCCTCGTACGATTTTTTTTAAACTTCGTGAACGGTCTTTTAAGGTCCCTAGTAATGTCCTGACGAGGTAAGAAAAAAATTGTTCGAGCCGAAATCACGTAACAACCGACAGGTCCAAATTTTGACAACAAAAATATGAATTGGTGATTTCGGCTCGATCAATATCCTTCTTACTTCGTCAGAACATTACTAGGGACCTTAAAAGATCGTTCACGAAGTTTAAGAAAAATCGTACGAGGGAATAACGCTTGGCAGCGGTTTTAGTGAAAATAGTGTCGTTTGAATATCAGCTCGCATTCACAAACGTGGCTTACAATGATAATTTTTAATACACCGTCCAAAAGCAGAATAGTTGAATTAGTATTTGTGTTAAGCACAATAAAATCCAAGCAATATTGACGCGGAGCGAGCGAGTTAAAAAATACGGCAAACCAGTCATTCATTATGCGGGAACTACCTTAAGTTATAGTAAAGCTTCTCGGAGATATTTACGAAAACGATGATTTTTCTGCTGATCAAAATGTCACCTCTCCCAAAGTACAAGGCCTTTTATCTCTGAGACCCATTCACCGAATTTTGGTTGCATTTGGCATTTTGTTATTTGAGCATAAAAGGGCTTGTATACAAAATATTGAGCTTAACAACCTATAGGTGTCCTTGTTAGAACAGGCTATAAAACGTTTTTCCCCTCTGTTTTTTATAGTATGTAATATTTTATTTATTTTAAATTATTATTTGAGGGCCATCACAGGTAGCCCAAGCTCAGTATCAGTGGCGTAAATACAGTAAATGTATGGGCTTTCTTGTTCTGGTGTACTTGAATAAATAAATAAAAAATCGTTTGCCTTTATTCGCCTCGTACTTGTTCCTTGTGTTGTCCTTTACCTCTGTTGGAATTTCTAGGCCATTCCGCTTGAAATTGAGAGAGTTACGGCGGTTTAAAAAAAAAATCCCTACCAGTAAGAAAATATAGAAGGTACATTTTAGGTCACTCATGGCCGCCAGCGAACTCACATGGTCCCACTCAAATGCTCGTAAATCTCTCGAAACTAGACATAACGCCAAATTTCTTTCGGTAAACTGTAGTCCAATACAAGTCCGATAAATCACACTGCCATTCCTTTCTCTTACTCATCGCTATCTGCATCCACGAGGAAGGTTTTTGTGACTTTCATCGGCAACATGAACCTCTGTACCTTCAAGTCTGACACGGATTTTGAACGGCCGTACAAAAATGCACACACCGGGGAGGGACAGAGGTACATTTGACACTTGAATAAAATTTCCGTACCCTCCCGTGAGGATTGCAACCATATCTTGTCAGAGATTATAACAAAATCTTTTCTTCGAATTCGTGTCGATTTTCAATACCCCATTTGGAATTTGCTCCAAAGGCGTTTTCCTTGAAATCAGAAGCATTAATTTGACAGAAATACTGTAATCTATGATAGAACGAAATTTTATTCAAGTGTCAACTTGATTATATGATTATATACTGCACGTTCGTATTTTGAACGAGTTGAAATAAACTATTGTATTGTATTGTACCTCTGTCCCTCCCCGGTGTGTGCATTTTTGTACGGCCGTTCAAAATCCGTGTCAGACTTGAAGGACTTGTTGCCGATGAAAGTCACAAAAACCTTCCTCATGGATGCAGATAGCGATGAGTATGAGAAAGGAATGGTAGTGTGATTTATCGGACTTGTATTGGACTACAGTTTACCGAAAGAAATTTGGCGTTATGTCTAGTTTCGAGAGATTTACGAGCATTTGAGTGGGACCATGTGAGTTCGCTGGCGGCCATGAGTGACCTACCTTCTATATTTTCTTACTGGTAGGGACATTTTTTTTAAACCGCCGTAACTCTCTCGATTTCAAGCGGAATGGCCTAGAAATTCCTACAGAGGTAAAGGACAACACAAGGAACAAGTACGAGGCGAATAAAGGCAAACGATTTTTTATTTATTTATTCAAGTACATCAGAACAAGAAAGCCTATGCATTTACTGTATTTACGCCACTGATACTGAGCTTGGGCTACCTGTGGGGCCATGAGTTCATCAGTGAAAACTGTTAAATGTACCCTCATGAAATAAAGTTTATTATTATTATTATTATTATTATTATTACGCATGCTAAAACCTTGGACAGATTTAACCGAACTAAATTTAACAAATAGAAAACGTTTCCCGTGTTTACATAGCCATATATAAACACGAGGGAAGTTTGGGAGAAGTCGAGAGCTATTGTGTAAAACCGAGCCGTTAGGCGATGTTTTACACAGAGCTCGAGACTTCTCCCAAACTTTCCCGAGTATTTATATCAGGCTATGTAAACACGGGAAAACGTTTTCTATTTGTTTTATAAAATAACTACAAGGATTTCTTTCGTAAAACTCCTTTATTTACGCAAGATTTTAGTGATCAAAATTTCAATTCTCCTGAAAAGCGTCAGAAATCGCCCATCATCCAATCAAATCTCACGAAAAAAATCAAAATGGCAAAGCGACTCGACTCGACAACTTTTAACTGTGCAGTTTACTGTTTTGACACGAAAAACGATTCGAAGAATGCTATTTTCTGTCAGAAAATTACAGAAGAATGCTTGTTACACTTTGTTTTTGTATCCTGTGAACACGAAACACGAAGAAAAGTGAGAAAAGCTGAGCCGAATCACGATCAATGACGAAGAGTCGTCAAACTTTCTGAAATATTTGACATCTTGATGAATGGAGCACGAAGTCAGGTAGCCAAATATCCACAGTTTTTGTCGTATTTTTGAATCTTTTCATCGCTTTTCTCGACCAAGAATGTGTAAACGATGGACGTTTCTGAGACATTTGAAGATATTTTTTCTCTTTGACATATTTTACTAGAGATATGAATGTTCTGGCGAACCCGCCGTGTAGCTGCAAGAATCGCTCTGTTTTTACTCTTTTGTGAGTATAAATACGGCTATCTTTTCTTGATATTTTCAGTCGTACACTTGAGAAAATATAAGACTGATGTGTAGCTAAGTATAACTTACAAAATGGTTAGTATGTGATTGAGAAAACTGAGCCGTTATATTTAGTTTTCTTCGTTATTGTGGACAGAAATAATTGGACGATTCGTCGAGTATCTTGCCGGCCGAGTTTGAATGAACTTGAAGCTCGATTCTTGCAAAATTATCAAAATCACATCTAGATAGAACTTGAACTTAACTAAACAAGAAAAACTGTAATTCTATGGCTTTTGTTTAGTAAATAAAACATGTTTGATAACAGAAAAAAATACATTTGTGGTCAGTTATTTTTACAATGAAATCCACTGCATCGCTTCAAGGTTGTTCAAGGTCATGAACCATGTTTACATAGCCTCATATCAACATAGTAAATAGAGATATTTAGCAAACACGACGCGACGTGAAAGACGAATAACTGTGAAACGACCGTTGGCGTCCTCAACGTCATGAAGAGGACGTGAAAACAACTGAAATGGCGTCGTGAACTTGAGGTCGCGACGTTGTCACGGTAGTCACGCAATGACCAAATATGATATATTTGTCATCTAACGTCGTGTTCTCACGTCGCTTCGTGTTTGCTAAATCTCTCTATTAACAAATCAGAGCGCGCGTTATATCTAAATTATTTTATAATTAGCAAATAGAAAACGTTTTCCCGTGTTTACATAGCCTGATATAAACACTCGGGAAAGTTTGGGAGAAGTCTCGAGCTCTGTGTTAAACCTCGCCGTAGAGTTGTTTTGTAAAATAACGAGACGCAAAATTATATTAAAGGTGAAATAAATCAACTTTATTAGCCGAACCAAACACTGAATTCTCCTAACATCAAAAATGGATTGAACAGCCAATCAGTGTTCGTTTTATATGAACCGAGCTCGAGCTTGTTTTGATCAAGTAAAACACGTCAAAGCGTCAGTTCAGGTATTCTCTGAAACAATCTTAAAATCAAACGTTTCTTCAACTCTGGTGTTGAAAACATTGCGATAAACTGAAACTGGAATTTTGATTAAAAAAGAACAACAATGGTGACAAACATGGCAAGAAAGTTGAGGATTCTGTTGTGTTTTTGAATAAAATTTCAGTTGAAGTGCGCGCGCTACTGACGACAATCGAGCGCGCGCTGGGTTTGTTTTCTTCAGCCGTGTTTACATAGCCTCATGTAAACATATCTCTGATATTTCTTTTGCTGAGACTCCAAAGGACTTTGTAAATGTCATAGTACATAAGACGAGGTTCTATACCTTCATTTCATTCCTTTACGCACTTTATTAACTTACTTAGCGAAAACTAGTTTCGTTTTCTCAACCTCCTCAGTTCGCGCTGAGGAGGTTGAGAAAACGAAACTAGTTTTCGCTAAGTAAGTTAATAAAGTGCGTAAAGGAATGAAATGAAGGTATGTACTATGACATAGTAGCTAACCAATCAGAGCGCGCGTTAGAATTGTGTTATTTTACAAATGGACATCGCAGCGTGACTAAAACAATGTTTGGTCATGTCACTCGTTGCGTGACTCGGTAGAAATTATTATTTTAAATTAAATTATTAGAACATGCATGCTTTTACTTAGTCAAACTAAGAAAACCATGGAGACCTAAAATATGTCTGGAAAGTAAGTTCATTGTGTTATGACCAATCACATGCGATATCTTAAAACCCAGGATCGACAAAGTCGTTAAGTTTCAATATTTACGTTACGCGTATCTTGTACGAAATTAGACTAATTAAACAATAGACAACACTATAACTAACATAATTTAGTACTGTTTCTGTTCGGCAAGCTTTTAGTTTATGTACAAAAAAATTGTTTTAATAATAATAACAAATCAAACTTTATTTCTCCAAAAAAAATTTATAAAAGGATAAAAATAGATAAAATACATCCTTATTAGTTTTTCTACTCTATCTTTAGACATTGCTGACACTCTTTTGGTTTTGGTTTTTGTCTGTCTGTCTTTGTGGTGGTTTGTCAGTTCGTTCTTTTGTTTCTCTTGTTTATGTGTTTATTTTTCGCTGTTTCCTTGTGTATTTCTCTCTCGTCTGTCTTCCCTATTTATTAGTATATGATTATTTTATTTGCTTTGTATAAATAGCCGCTAAAGCCGTACTCTAAACAAGAAGCCATTGGATTCGGTGTTCTCAAGGTAAGATAGTGTGGATTCACTCATATGGAAAGTCCATTTCAGTTGTTGTTCCGTGTTCGTTGTAAATTGAGTAATTTGACCCCAACAACAACAATAGAGTCGTTTTTGTATGAGTGGTAAGTAGTTACAGTACGGTTCGGGCCATGTGGTAACCATGCCGTGTCTAAGCATTCTGATTGGTTGAGCAATGATTTTGCTCGCTGTGATTGGTTGAATAGTTACGGTACGGTTCGTGCCGTCTGGTAACCATGCCGTGTCTAAGCATTCTGATTGGTTGAGCAATGATTTTGCTCGCTGTGATTGGTTGAATAGTTACGGTACGGTTCGTGCCGTCTGGTAACCATGCCGTGTCTAAGCATTCTGATTGGTTGAGCAATGATTTTGCTCGCTGTGATTGGTTGAATAGTTACGGTACGGTTCGTGCCGTCTGGTAACCATGCCGTGTCTAAGCATTCTGATTGGTTGAGCAATGATTTTGCTCGCTGTGATTGGTTGAATAGATATCTTCGATTCCGTACCCTGACCGTAACGCATTAGGTTTCCCACTCGAACGAAAACGACTGTATTGACGTTGGTTATAAAGTAATTTGTCGCTTGGTAATGAGGGTTTATCATGTAATTTCAAAACTCATAGGACAAAAAAATGATTATCATAGCTGGAAAGAGCTCGTTGAAATTAGTAAAAATGTGAAGTTTGGAAAAGATCGCTTCACAAATTGCGAAGATATGAATTTTCAAAAATCGAAATTTTGTATGAAAACCTTTGTTGGAGGCAACTCTTGCCTCCAAGCGTAAATTTCCAAAGGTTTTCATATAGAATTTCGATTTTTGAAAATTTATTAAGTCATTGTTCGTAAAGTCATTTATCCTTGTCTCCTAACACCATAATTGGTCTTTGAACTGATGTTACTTGTCTCAGAGTCTACCACGCAATCTTGAATTGTCGAGAGATGTTTATGCGTCTGATTTTATGGTGAATGAAGACGGTCGTTTAGTATTGCTAACAAACAAGTAAGTCTTACAGTGCGATGACTTCAACCGGGGCCACTTAGATAACGAGAATGCTCTCCTGATTGGCTGAAGTGCTGGCTTTGTTTTCGTTCTGAATTGTGATTGGTTCTCGTTGCCTAATTGGCCCCGGTTACAGTAGTCGCACTGTAACATCCTGGGTAGAAATTATTAGGAAAGTACGATGAGAAGTGGGTACAGTAGAACCTCA
The DNA here is from genome assembly GCA_033675265.1 of Actinostola sp. cb2023. NCBI lineage: Eukaryota > Metazoa > Cnidaria > Anthozoa > Actiniaria > Actinostolidae > Actinostola > Actinostola sp. cb2023. The sequence continues at coordinate 106,706 of JAUJYZ010000990.1, forward strand.
ATTTAACGATCCCCAATATAACAAAGTGCCCAGTATAATGAAGTGTGACACCGACCAGTAAAACAAATGTATGGAACAGAACCCCGATATATTATATACAGGGTTCGTTATATCGGAGTTCTGTTCCATACATTTGTTTTACTGGTCAGTGTCGCACTTCATTATCCTGGGAACTTTGTAAAACGAACCAATTTCCCCAATTTCCCCATCCCTTAGCACTTCGTTCAATCCACTGTGCTGGTGATTATGCCATAACATGATCGTGAAACTTCTAAAGTAGAATGATAACTTGGCCAGTTCAGTCAGAACTAGTTCTTACAAACGAAATGTTTAATAGGAGACCTAGATAATCGGTCCAGTGTCTTCTGGCCCCGGTTGCACGAAAGGTGGCGTTAGCGCTATCCACCGAATAATTCCTATCCAATTTATTGGACAACTGCATCATTTTTATCCGTTAGATAAGACTTATCCGGTGCATAGCGCTAACCACCTTTCGTGCAACCGGGGCCAGTGTGTCTTCGTATCAGAAGTGAAGTGTGAGAGTAGTACCCCCACTTGCAGTACTGCTATAAATACTTGACAGCCCATTAAATATATATATTTATCTGATACGAGCGCTTGTGTATAACCGTACACAGGCGAAAATCCAGAAGAATATGTGACCTGTTTCCAATGGGGCGGGTGCCAGGGGCAGGAGTTTCTATGGGGTTACGGGGCCATGCCCTCAGGATATGTTTTAGATTGGACTTTCTCAATTACGTTTTGAAGTCGCCATGACTTCATTATCAAGTACTAAAATATTATTCTTATCAAGTACTGTTCATATTATTCTTAATTTTAACCGGTTCTGGATCCATTCATGGTACCACTTTTGTTGACATGTGCTCTTATGTGTAGACGCGTCATAATGCTGAATCAGAGCCGTTTTTGGCGGGAATGGAAAGTGGACTGGATGTGTTCATATGAGGAAGTAACGTCTGCTCCATTCATTGCTGATGATACTCTTGTCATTAAATACCAAGTACGTATATCATATATTTTTATATATTTTATTGTATTTTATTATATTACGGCAGCTCTATATTACGGACACCTCTATATTACGGACACCTCTATATTACGGACACCTCTATATTACGGACACCTCTATGTTACGGACACCTCTATGTTACGGACACCTCTATATTACGGACACCTCTATATTACGGACACCTCTATATTACGGACACCTCTATATTACGGACCTCTATATTACGGACACCTCTATATTACGGACCTCTATGTTACGGACACCTCTATATTACGGACACCTCTATATTACGGACACCTCTATATTACGGACACCTCTATATTACGGACACCTCTATGTTACGGACACCTCTATATTACGGACACCTCTATATTACGGACACCTCTATATTACGGACACCTCTATATTACGGACACCTCTATATTACGGACACCTCTATATTACGGACACCTCTATATTACGGACACCTCTATGTTACGGACACCTCTATATTACGGACACCTCTATATTACGGACACCTCTATATTACGAACACCTCTATATTACGAACACCTCTATATTACGGACACCTCTATATTACGGACACCTCTATATTACGGACACCTCTATGTTACGGACACCTCTATATTACGGACACCTCTATATTACGGACACCTCTATATTACGAACACCTCTATATTACGAACACCTCTATGTTACGGACACCTCTATATTACGGACACCTCTATATTACGAACACCTCTATATTACGGACACCTCTATATTACGGACACCTCTATATTACGGACACCTCTATATTACGGACACCTCTATATTACGAACACCTCTATATTACGGACACCTCTATCTATTACGGACACCTCTATGTTACGGACACCTCTATGTTACGGACACCTCTATATTAGGGACAGCTCTATATTACGGACACCTCTATGTTACGGACACCTCTATATTACGGACACCTCTATGTTACGGACACCTCTATGTTACGAACACCTCTATATTACGGACACCTCTATATTACGGACACCTCTATATTACGGACACCTCTATGTTACGGACACCTCTATATTACGGACACCTCTATGTTACGGACACCTCTATGTTACGGACACCTCTATATTACGGACACCTCTATATTACGGACACCTCTATATTACGGACACCTCTATGTTACGGACACCTCTATATTACGGACACCTCTATGTTACGGACACCTCTATGTTACGGACACCTCTATATTATTACGGACACCTCTATATTACGGACACCTCTATATTACGGACACCTCTATGTTACGGACACCTCTATATTATGGACACCTCTATGTTACGGACACCTCTATGTTACGGACACCTCTATGTTACGGACATATATTTAGGTCCCGGCAAAATCATCACCATACATTCTTTGTAAAAAAAACTCTATATTACGGACACTTTGTTCTGGCCCTTCGGTGTCCGTATTATAGAGGTTCCACTGCATGTAATATATCAACAACGAGTGCGAGTGTTTCATCAGGGGTTCAAAACACCGAGAAACTAACTTCGAGGTGTTTTAAATCCCCTGATGAAGCACGAGTTGTTGATATGGCTTCTCAAACTCATTAATAATGAATGATTATCTGAATTGTTCTTGAGTCTCCTGAGAAAAGAACATAATAATTGCTTTTGTGTCTTGACCTAATGAGTCACCTCGCAAGTATTATGTTTGTCAAAAAGAGCTTCAAAATTGAACAAGCAGTCAGGTAATCTAATGGATAAGTAGTGAGCGTAATGTGCGTAGGGTCACTGATTCAACTCTGGTTGATGATTTATCACTAGATTTGTTTTCATGATAAGTAAGAGGTAGTAAGTAACATAATGGTAAATATACAATAATTTCAGTGTCTTGATCAGTGTCTTGATCAGTGTCTTGATCAGTGTCTTGATCAGTGTCTTGATCAGTGTCTTGATCAGTGTCTTGATCAGTGTCTTGATCAGTGTCTTGATCAGTGTCTTGATCAGTGTCTTGATCAGTGTCTTGATCAGTGTCTTGATCAGTGTCTTGATCAGTGTCTTGATCAGTGTCTTGATCAGTGTCTTGATCAGTGTCTTGATCAGTGTCTTGATCAGTGTCTTGATCAGTGTCTTGATCAGTGTCTTGACCAGTTCCTCCGGTATCAAGATACATCCACCTGACCGAATCGTGAGAGCTGATTGGTTATTGAGCTAATGAATTATTAATGAGTTTGAGAAAGTCTACAACATCAACAGGAAGTGTAAATAACTTCTGTTCGGAGTTTCATAAATTCATAGTTCGTATTCCCTGTGGATGAAGTAACCTCACACTCAAAGACTTGGACTAAATCACTAATGTACGAAACCCAGCACAGAAGTTATTTACACTTTTGGTTGATGTCGCCGTCATAGATTTTGTAAAGCTTAAGCTCCCTACTTTTAATTAGCAAGACTATTCCAGATCTTGGCAAGATAATGTAATTTTTTGTAGGATCTTGCAGGATCTTGAATGATCATGGCCTGATCTTGTATTAAAGACTTACTACCTCTTACTTATCATGAAAAAATATATAGTGATAAATCATCAACCAGAGTTGAATCACTGACCCTTCGCACATTACGTAATACACAGGGTCTTTAGGATGATTTCTTGCAGAACTCTAATTCACAGATTAACATATATATTTACAGAAAGCCAGCGATGATGACATATCGACGAATGTGTATGAAATTCAATGCGACAACGCAGATCATCTCAAGGTAACGAGCATCTCGTTTGTTAGATAGAATATAAAAGATAAAGGTACAATATTTAACACCCGTAACCCCTTCAGTCGAAACTGATCTCCCAGTAGGCAGACGGTGCGCCCTTTTACCCCCTCCCTCCATCAGTGCTCCGTTTTACGGGTATTTAAAGCTGCACTGAGCTACACGGATTAGTAGAGGGAAGTCGAAACAAGGACGAGAGGTCCGGGCACCTCTCGCTTAGAAGGCCGCGCACTAACCAACTAAGCCATCCTTGCTCCTGCTTAGAGTCGTAGTAGTATGGTAATTGTTAATGTAATGTAATCTTTGCCAACACCAATGACATCACACTATATAAATCACCACCTTTGGACAGTTGTTTTCGTATTAGTGGGGAATCTACGGCACGGAGTTACGGTCACGGTACGGAATCGAAGACATCTATTCAACCAATTACAGCACGCAAAATCATTGCTCAACCAATCAGAATGCTTAGACACGGCACGGTCACCGCACGGCACGAACCGTCCGTAGCTACTTCCCACTCATACGAATACAATAAATTTCGTTTTCTGTTCAGAATCGGAGGTTTGTTAATGACACACGACAAGCGATTATCGAATTATAATTATGACTTCTCTCAACTTCCGCTGCTTCTGTCGTGAATAACACAAGAGAAACGATGCTCTACCATTTATTTCATAGGGACAATGTTGTCACTAGATACCTTATTTTTCCATCTCAATAACTATATATTTTTCATTTCTTTCTTTATGTTATACACGACCCCTCAAGCTATAGCTTTAAACACCTGTGTTTAATTAAAAGTTATTGATTGATTGACAGACAGACAGACAGACAGACAGACAGGCAGAGAAGTACTTTATTTAAAGATTTCCATCAATTTAAAGTTGTTTTTCAAGGAAACCGAGTTATGACAACAATTATATTACATCAAGATCTAATACTCCAGTTTCGAGTTGTTTATTACCGCTGTACTACTTGACAAAAGATGCAGTGTATTATTCACAAATACTAACGGGAATGCGGACAAATGTTGTTGACAGTGGACAATAGAACTCCTCCAGTCAGAGAATAACCCATGGAATTATAAATTGTTCGCATTCTCGTTAGTATTTGTGAATAATTTACACTGACTCGAGGCTAGGAAAACACTAGATATCAATGACATAAACCAGGTCAAGATTTGAATAATAATAGATGCCTCGTTCTACAAAGACATGTCCTTTGTAGAACGAGGCATATCTAACATTAGTAGAATTACACAGGTGATTATAGAAAATCAAGCGCGCTGATTGGTCGAGAACTTCGGACTATTTCTCGATAGTTACCTACAGCGTTTTGACAAAATGGAAATATGAAATAAAGAATTATTTTCTTTAAAATGCTTATTTATTTTTATTTTTTCAAATAATCACCTGTGTAATTCTACTAAAACAATTAGTCACCTCAGGCTCAGTGAATAGCAGTGATAATAACCACGACTTCGTCTCGGTTATTATTCACCGATATTCACCTCGCCTTTGGTGACTAATTGTTAAATAGTTCCTATTGTTGTACAATAGTTCCTATTGTTATTCAAATCTTGACCTGGTTTAGGTCATTGCTATCTAGTGTTTTCCTCGAGGCTCACCCTAACCTCTGCTGTCTGAATTTACAGCGGTATCTGCCAACTCGCCAAGCAGACAGGTAGAGCGCGAATGTTTCTAAGCTCCGTACAAATATATAACATCATATCCCTGATCTCTTTACAGGATCTGAAGATCAAACTCAATGGGTTAATACGCCGGTATAAATAATAGACACAAAACCAGAAAAACCTGTTTTTCAGTTCATTGCACCTTCATCAAACTGAAAACCCGATGCTGTGCGCAAAAAAAAAGGTTTCAAACACTGCTGTAACCGAGGCCACTTAGACAATGAGAACCAATCACAATTCAGACGACAACAAAGCCAATATCAATTTTTGTGTACTTCAGCCAATCAGGCGGGAGCATTCTCGTTATCTAAGTGGCCCCGATTGAAGTTAACACTGTTGTAATAGGAAACTTTGTAAATATGGACTTGTGCCAATTCATAATAAAACATGTGGTCGTTTTTCCACTAGAACGTTTTTGGTCGAAGGAGACGTGTATTAACATCTCTGTGAAGTATTGATAATTTTTCTCCATCGCCATTTACTTTGTCACCAAGAACTACATAATTTCCTGACGAACGACGACTAAATTATCACTCTGATTGAACGTATACCACCATTATTTTTACCCTAATAGACATTTCCCGCATTCTGCTCCATTGCACACGAACAATAGGGACTTTAAGCATCGGGAACGTGAGGACGACGAAGTTCGAATAAAGTGTTTTGTTGTCTATTGTTTTCATATTTGTTTCTTTTTTCGTGTTTTTCACTAAATTTGCGCTCTCTTTGATGAATGACATTGTCTTTTTGTGGTCCGGTTGACTAAAAACAACTATCTGCACAAATAACGAACTGACGTTCTCGTTCTCTTTACAACGTCGAACATAGGCATTTCACGTTGTAGATTAGCACAGAACGGCTGAAGTAAGACCAAATCGAGCTCATTTCATGCATTCCAACAAGAAGTTATTGAATGTTGTAATTAGCGTTATTGTTATTGTGTCACGTCCCCGTCCTCGATGCTTAAAGACCCTAATAGCACCTGCAGGACTGCGGTAAATATTAGTTACATTTACTGTATTTTATCTACCTCAATCTCGACTTGAAGCCATTGTTCGTATGTGGGAAAGGTCTACTTTCCAAGTATTACTTTACTTTACGTTAATGATTTTTAAACAAAATAACACACTGAAAGTATTATGCTAAGAATACTTGAATTTCAAGTAATGTTTAAAGGCCGACAATGAGGACCTGACGGGATTTCAAAGTCCGCTCAATTAGTTCAAGTCCGAGGCGTAGCCGTATAGTCGTTTTAAAGTGTATATGACACGAATTTTTTTCTTTTGAAAATCGATTACATATGAAGTGAATAGTGGGATGGTTCAGTATTTTGTGATTTGAGCTTCGCATTGGCGAGTTATAAAGGATTGAAATCGTGATATGCTAATTCGGTGACGTCAGAGTGGGTTTTGTCGTAACTTATTTATATTTTTCCAAGCAGCACTCTTTTCTGAAATAGAAAAACAAAATTAACATCATGTATATCAATTGTAGAAAACTTTTGCCAGATTAAAAAATGTCAATAATTTGCACAATGGCGCTTTTGTATAATAAATTAAACCCACTCTGACGTCACCGAATGAGCATATCACGATTTCAATCCTTTATAACTCGCCAATGCGAAGCTCAAATCACAAAATACTGAACCATCCCACTATTCACTTCATATGTAATCGTTTCTCAAAACAAAAACATTCATGTCATATACACTTTAAATAATCTTGTAACACGTATATTCTAGTATAGTGCGGGCTACTGCATGCATGATTTTTTTTTATGTATTAGTTTTATATTGCGGCAAATTTACTTTTAAGTGCGACGGTATTTTTTAATAAACTATTATTATTATTTTCAATGTGAATATATCTATTCCCATTGGCCATTTTCTAAACGAGGAAGGTCTTGGACCGAGTTCTTAAAAACCAATCTAATTATTACAACACAAACACTTTCACAATAAATACAGTCATTCTCAAAAAGGTTGTCCAGATGAAAAGACTACAACACTACAATAAAGTCACGTTATTACTCGTGCCCAGGCCGTAGGCCGCACGAGTTATAAAATCCAACGCGTATTTTTTTTTTTTTTTTTTTTTTTTTTTCAATGTCAGAAAATCGCAAAGTTGTGCAATATCCGGTCACATGCTATCGAGACCCAAATATAAATAGGGGAGAGGGTTGGGGATCAGAGAAGGGGGAGGGCAAGGGGAGAAGGTTTGCAACGCCTAGTACCGAGGCCTAGTATCTACATGTAAATGTATTGGAACTATTTATATACAAACATTTATCTTTCTCGTAATCGATGTGGGACTTTGGCAAATCCAAAACATGATATAGTCACGTCAAAGCTGGTGTGTCTATTAGGAAGGGAATTTTGTACTACTGAATTGTCTCGCACAATCGCAATGTTAAAGAGTGGCGAAATTAAATGTGTTGGCCCAATGAAGGATAAAAAGACGAGGTATAAAGCAACAAGTGCCCAGGCATCCCCTTCATCGGTCGCCGTTCAGTCAGCGCTAGTCAACACATCAAAAATGACCCCATCGAATAAATACAAGCAATGTTAAAGAGTAGGATAAAAAGACGAGTATAACAAGTCAAGTCAGAGCCCAGGCATCCCCTTCATCGGTCGCCGTCAGCGCTAGTCAACACATCAAAATTCACAAGACAACTGACACGGCATCGAATAAATACAACTCAAAAACTCAAGAAAACTACACAGGGGACTTCAACAACTATTATTCTTTATTTCTAGTATTCTAGAAACAAACAAACTCATACACAAAACTATAAAATGAAAACAAAATTTTATCGCTCAAAAATCAAAACGTGAATTTCTTTATTTTCTTTAATTTTCAGTACTGTTGTGAAGACATTTTTGAGAATCTCATACCCTTTGAAGGCTTTATCGTGTCCCGGAAATCCTTTTCGTCACGAATGACTGTATATTGTACCACCGAATTGGTACGACTGTGAAAAATTGCATCCAACTTAGACACAAAAGCTGGACGTCTATGTGTTCTTAGAAAGGAAGGGACAACCATGCTGGTATTTTTGTAACTTGAAAAAAAGCTCATTGAACTTTACTCGTTGAATACATTTTTTTCGGCGTACGTGACAAAAAGTCACTGAAACGTGGTAAAAATACGGATTGATCACGGATATATTTTTTAGAAAATACCTTTAAAACTCGTATCCAATTAATTAAATTCAAAAGCTTTTGAACTTGGCCATCTTGTTGGATGTATTGTTATCTTGTGGAGTGTCAAAATACCTTTGTTTCCGAACCATGCTTATTTTTTATTTTACGTGACAAATAACTGAAAACTTGTAAAAATAAAATTTTTGAACTTGGCCATCTTGTTGGATGTATTGTTATCTTGTGGAGTGTGTTGGCATCTTGTTGGATGTATTGTCATCTTGTGGAGTGTGTTGTCATCTTGTTGAATGTATTGTCATCTTCTTGGTATGTGACAAAATGTCATCTTGTTGGATATATGTGATGTCATCTTGTGGAGTGTGTTTTCATCTTGGGTGTGATGTCATGTTATCTTGGGTGTGTTGTGTTGGATGTATTGTCATCTTTGTGGAGTGTGTTGTCATCTTCTTGAGTGTGTTGTCATCTTGTTGGGTGTGTTGTCATCTTGTTGAGTGTGTTGTCATCTTGTTGGATGTATTGTCATTTTCTTGGGTGTGTTGTCATCTTCTTGGATGTGATGTCATCTTCTTGGGTGTGTTGTCATCTTGTTGAGTGTGTTGTCATCTTGTTGGATGTATTGTCATCTTCTTGGGTGTGTTGTCATCTTGGGTGTGTTGGCATCTTGTTGGATGTATTTGTCATCTTGTTGGATGTGATGTCATCTTGTTGAGTGTATTGTCATCTTGTTGGATGTGTTGCCATCTTGTTGAATGTGTTGCCATCTTGTTGGATGTGTTGCGATCTTGATGAATATGTTGCCATCGTTTTAGATGTGCTGCGATCTTGTTGGGTGTGCTGCCATGTTGTTTTTGGGATCTTGCTAAAGGCATTTATATATGATTTAATGTGATGTAAGGCGTCCTCTTTTTTAAACAGTGCAGGATGCAGGACACTGTATCGACACAAGTCCTACACGTGTTGCGTCTAAAATGGTTTGCCAAGATACAAGATCGCCCTCTGTTGACGCACAACCTGCATTATATATTTCTTGTATCTTTCTTTTCGATAACGAGGTGTTCCAGATGTTGAAACCACTAATTTCTCCGTGTAGGGTTTGGAATGCACTCTCTGAACCTGGTATTTGGCCAATGACCAAGTCCCCTCCTGGTGGAATCGGTGTGTCAACAGAGAGACTCGTATAACCTTTCTTAGCCCCATTTTTGTAAACAGTAACTGTAACACCATCCCAGGTGATTGCATAGTGCCGCCAGCTGTTGTCTCTTTTGAATTTCGCGACGATTTTGCTGTGAAAAAAAACCAGCAATAGTACTTCTCTTGTAGGATTATGGAAAATATAATTTTATCCTTATTGATGTAATTAAGTTCAGGATGGGTACAAGAAAATACGATGCAACGTTTAATTACTCTGTATTGTGACTGCACTTTCCCTCGGGATAGGTTACGTCAGACATGGAGAATAATTACTGAAGTGAGCCGCGTTCAATTCAGCGGTAATCCATGTCTTTACAATTCAAACTCAAATAAGCAAAAAAGTATTTACCTTTCTTTGGAAGATATAATGACTATCGTATCATCTCCTCCAATCCTTATACTAAAAGCAGATGGACTTTCTGGAGTGACGTAAGATAGCACTGCAATTAGGTCCGAGTATGTTGATGGTATTTTCACCCAATACGACACTGTGATCGTTGATAGCGAAAAATTGAATCCTGCAGGGCTGAGTTTCACCATGTCCACTGAAGACGCGCGCGGGAATATGAGTCGGCAATCTGGAATTTAGGGAACACATATATTCATATGTGGAGAATGTATATACATGCAGGAGCCCATAAGTAGGAGCATCCATGTAGCATTATAATCTGTCACGGCGCTTGAACAAGTTTGACTGTGAACAGTGATTGGTCAATTTCGAGAAATCGTGTTCTAAAAATAGCCAAACTTGTTCAAACGCCGAGACGCCCCAATATGTAGCATGGATGCTCCTACTTATGGGCTCCTGGGATATATTAAGCTTGTCGGTCCCTTCCATATTGATTGATGCATAGAGGATATTACACGGCGGCGCGAATATATTAATTTTATTTTCGAGTGGTAAAATGTTGTTTTTTACACGAGAAAAAAAGGCTGATATATCCAATCCGCCGTGTAATTTTCTTTTTAGTATGTATAGACACTTTCACTTTCAGCGGGAAATGACAGCATCGAATACCTTATTGGTGAGGATGTGGAAAATACGCTACTAGGGTCCCGGATGTAGTTTCGTATGAATTTTACGAGTAATTGTCGTGTCTATGTAATAAATATTGCTAATGCTAAAAAACTATCATGAAATGGGCGAGTAAACTGAAAGTATAATATTCTACGACTGAATCTTGGGGCCTCTTTACATGAGAGAGGGATAACCCTAGCGCTAGATCCGCTGCAAAATATGATATAGGGATCGGACAACTTTACATTGCGTTTACATGATAAAATGCCAACATATTGGATGCGTCACTGGTTGCGTTACTAGGTTCGTTTACCATATTAATGAAGTGCTCTGGTGATTACAACCCTAGCACTAGAGTTATCTCTCCTTGTTTCGTTTACATGACGAAAAGTTAACCCTAGTAGTGCATTCATACATACATACATATACTTTATTTCACGTACTAGTTTCCAATTTGGACCACAACAAAAATGATTTAGAAAAAATTACACATTTGAGAAAGCAGTAGGATCATCCTATCTGCGAGACAAGGGTTATCTCCCCCTCATATAAACAGGCCCTTACCGAGCGTCGACAATTGTGACATTCTCGCTGACAAAAGAGCCACTCACGACCTCTATAAATGGCCGTTTCTATGAGGTGTATGGTCGAATTCGTGGCTATTTCATCAGTGAGAATAAATCACATAGTAGAAAATGAAACGATTAAACCCCTTTCGAGAGTCGAGCCGTGTAGAGTGTACGTCCGGCTTATTTCCTATTCGATTCCCAAGCCAAAACCGAAGCCATAAAATTAAAAGTAATCATGGTCTAATGCTCGGTTGATACAAATTACATACTAGTTGTAAAATGCTTTTGAGTGGCATACCATCAGTGGAATATCCCACGCGTCACTTGTATATTCTAAGTATATACACGAGCCTTTATCCCACATCAGAAAAAATATCACTTTAAAAAAATTCTGCAAGGTATGATGGGAATGAAGATTGGAATACCACCGAATATGCAACAGCCATCCTGCTCTCTGATTGGTTGTATTTTCTATGATGCGGGATAAATCATGTTACGCTTCCTTGAAGGAGCTCCTTAAAAAGAAGTGCCTGAAGGTAATGTATAAAAATAGAAACAAAATATAGTTTAATACCTGGGCCTACTGGAACGGTCGTTGGAACTAAAGTAGAAGCCTCAGTGGTATTCAGGCTCGCTGTAATTGTAGCAGGAGCGCCAGTGGTATTCAGGCTCGCTGTAGTTGTAGCAGGAGCGTCAGTGGTATTCAGGCTCGCTGTAGTTGTAGCAGGAACGTCAGTGGTATTCAGGCTCGCTGTAGTTGTAGCAGGAGCGTCAGTGGTATTCAGGCTCGCTGTAGTTGTAGCAGGAGCGTCAGTGGTATTCAGGCTCGCTGTACCTGTAGCAGAAGCTTCAGTGGTATCCAGGCTCGCTGTAGTTGTAGCAGAAGCTTCAATAGTAGTCAGGGTATCTGTAGCAGGAGCGTCAGTGGTAGTCCGGCTCACTGTAGCAGTAGCGTCAGTGGGACTCGTGATCGCTGTAGCTGTAGAGGATTGGGTGGTAGCCAGGGTTGAGGAAACAGCTACTGTAAACGTAAATGAACAGCAAACTAAGTATAATAATGCATGATAAATTATCAAGTTAGATGCAATAGGACAGTGCGTTGTAGTAAGTTGCATACAATCGTTATTGATTAGAAAGTATTGTGCCAAAGCGCTGAAATTTATCATTAAGTTATTTTTAAGTTTATAAAAACTTTTGCAGAAAATAAGTTCAGCGGCTTTGTTGCTGTTTAGAGTGAGGTGAAATGGCGATCGTCTTTTTGTGGTGGTTGCGCTGGATTTCAGTCATTTTATGGTTGTAGATGACATCGTGTCATATTCATGTGACAATGAGTTTATTATGAATTAATTGGTTCTTGTAAAGTCAAATATCTTTTTTTTTTAATTAGACATCGATTAATTATTCCGAACCTCAATCGATATCGGCCGTCTGAGAGAAGTGCATGCATGCACGAGGAAGAACGAATAGCTGCCTTAACCCTTTAGCCAACGAATTTCTTGAACGATTGTCAGTGGTTTTGAGGGGGGGAAATACTTCCCCCTTAAAATTGTCATATATTAGGAGTTGTCCTAGAACTGTTAGTTTGTAGTATAAGGCCGAGGGTAGTTTTAAAAGATGGAAATTCGCGGCAAATGAAATATACACAATATTAGAAAAGGAGGCCGCCTAGCAGTAGTGAAACCGGCATGCAGATAGAAGTTAAGGGAGACTAAATCCCATCGGGATCAGATATTTTTTCTCTTTCTCCTTTCTTTCTAGGGATAACACTCGAAATAACTTTATGGGTATCTTTATAACACTTTACGGCATGCTTCCAGTCTGGCCTTGTAGCTCAGCAGCTGGTAATGCATCGGTGATCAGTTCCGAGGGTCGTGGGTTCGAACAGATTCAGATTTCAGATTTTTATTCCATTTACACCATTTTTATTACAATCATTTTAATACATAGGGTAGAATTTTGTAGATAGTTAGGTATTGGGATACCTGAAAATAGTTTGTAGACTAATCAAAGTCAGGTACCCCAGTACAAACATCTCTGAACCCCATATCAGAGCCAGAGATTGTTTCTCTCAGTTATCCTCTCTGCTCAGAAGAACTTTATCGGTATCTTTATAGCACCTTAGCTTTCCCTCAATTTCTATCGTTCTAATTTCGCTGAAAGAATTATCCTTTTTTCATAAAGATATATATCAAAAAATGTATCGATCACGGATTACCGCATTCTCTGCGAATTCATGATGGCACCATGAATACATCATGACCGTAAAATGAGAACCTAACGTTTGTACACCGCAAAATTGGGAAAATTCCCCACATACTATACTACTTGCAAATTTATCATAATCCGCTGAAGCCATTTTCTAATAAAAACAAATGCCTTGACCAGTTCCCTGGAGTTTTAGATCAGTACTGGGGAGCTTAAGCAACAGACGTTTTTGTCAATACGGACGGCATGAGGACAAAATCCCTCTCGTTTACCAAGCCTGTCCCATCGTTTCATTGACTGTGTTGGTATGATTTTGAAGAGTGCCGTACGAGTGGATAAATTTGATGGAAATTTGATGGAAATTCGATTCAAAATGTCACGGATGCCGTTTTCGTGTTGGCAAAAACGTCTGTTGCTTTAGCTCCCTACTAGCCCTTCAATAACTTACCGATGGTACACAGGGATCCCGTAAAGCCAGTTTTACATCCACACTGATGCGTGTTGTCATTAAAGTCATACCGACAAACTTGGTGTTTGGCGCAGGTGCAATTGTTCTGCAAAATAATCATATAAAAGAGCTAATAATAATAAGTGAATATTTGGACGGTAACTGATGAAGTGGATATATACTTCGTGGAGAAAGTCAAACAATTGTGTGTAGTGGTATTAGAATGACAGCCAGAAGGGAAAAGATCGGTAGAGAGACCAAGAACAACGTGGAGAAGAACAGTGGAAATAGAGAGGGAGAAACAGAGCCATGGATTTGGTGGCCAAATTAAATTGAAATTTCTTCTTGGAGAATTCTACCTTGCTGAGACCCAGAAAGATTTCATTAGTTCATGTTATCACAAGGTTCTGTTGATCTTTCATGTACTACTATACTGTACATTGATAACAGGAACTGGTTTGCTTCAGTCTGATCGTAGTTAATAGAAAAGGATGGCAAAGAAGCCAACATACCAAGAGACCATAATACTAAGAGAGCGAATCTCGTACTGATGTGTGGTCCATGCTCGTGGCGCTAAATCTATTTTTAGTAAACCGGAAGGTGAGCACACATCGATCAGTGAAATCTGACTTCCGGCAGAAAAAAAACTCATCCGGTAAAACGCTTAAAATCAAGAAAAAATACGTAAGCTTGTAGATTTCGGGATGATAACGTTCATGTCAAAAGACGACAGTAAATTGGACAGTGAATTTCAGTCGAGTCCGGCTTTGAAAGCTGAAATAATTTTTCAATTTTCGATCTTGAACGCGTCCGCGCGGCTTAGCTTCCCGCCATTTATGTAAATAAGAAATCTGCTAAAAATATCAAATTCAAACAAGAAATTAGATCGATTTTGTCGTTCAACCTGTGCTATTCTACATGAAATGGCTTCATATAACACCGTAAGGGATTGATTTCTTTGAAAAGGAGCTGTAAAGTTTGAAAAGAGTCAAAAAACCTTCGCCTGGTGAGTTGGACTGACTCAACTCAACATGGAAACCAAAAACGACAAAAACTACAACTACAATAAGCCACTTCACGCTTTCGTCCGCCATTTTGAATTGGGGCAAACGCGCGTAAATTTATAGAAATCTGGATCACTTTGGCTTGCCGTAACTCCGCTCGATTTCGTTGGATTTTCACAAACTTACCATTTTAGACAAGATGTATTCTTTGTTATTTATGACCTATAATATGATGGGTATTGGAAGGCTACAATTCGAGAAAAAAAGATTTTTGTTTTCTAAATAATACGTTCGGCACGTGAATATGCAAATTAGCTCGAATTTTTAAGATACATTGGTGAAAAGAAGATTGACTCGTAAAAGATAGTTAAAACACCTACATTGGTCTTATTTTCAGTCCAACAACTGGCATGCATGCCTGCTGATTATCGAAGTTTAAATTTTGAAAATCCATCAAACTCGAGCGGAGTTACGGCAAGCCAAAGTGATCCAGATTTCTATAAATTTACGCGCGTTTGCCCCTATTCAAAATGGCGGACGAAAGCGTGAAGTGGCTTATTACAAGCCTGCTGAGTGTCGCTGATATTTGTACTTCCAGTTCTTCGTTTCTTGTTTTGAACAATTAGGGAGTATTTCCAGGAAAAGATGGAATCGATTGATGTTGATTGAAAGTGCTCATGAATTCGACGGAAAAAGAGGAAACGTCGGCCTCGCTTTACAAAGAACATGAAAGAAATTAGCCTGCGTAGCCAGGCTCTAGGGGAAATAGGAGGGGGACTGGAGAAGAGGGGGCGGAGAGAGGGGCAGGGAGAGCCTGCAGTCACCTATTGTTATTTTTCATGCCGCCCCCTAATTAACATTCACATGCTGATGTTCTGGAAAACGTAAACTGTCAAAGTTAACCAATCAGAACCTAGCTGAATTTTTTGACTTCCGTTGAAGTGCCAGAACTCGCACATCTCCTGCTGTTTGGCTACGCTACAAGTAAATACGCTCTAAAACCTAACGAAAACTTGCAAAATGAAGTGTTCCGTTTGTTAACAAATTATTGGAATATATAAATCAATAAACGTTTGTGGCCGAAAAATCATGAACTTGTGTGAGCTTTTTATCTAAGTAACATTGGAAACTTTGTGGAAGAAAGGTCAAACGTCCAGTAACGTCTGTTGTCACCAGAAAGAAGCAGTCCTGCTAATCGCAAATCACAGCGAGTTCATTCTCCGTTAAAAGAGCGATCAACTGAATCATGTGAATAGCAAACTTCAAGATAATGTGTTATATATCTAGCCTGAATATTGACGACCTCTATATTAAGACTCCGCGTGAAGCACGAGTCTCTCTAAGTGCATATCAGTTGCGCTTTAGGCCGACGCGTATACAATTGGGTTTCCGAGTCTTCCCGCTTCGACCTTGAAGGTTCTCCAGCTTTTCTGTTAGATTACAGGCAGATACTTGACTCTCGCTCTTCAATTTGATCATTGAGAACACACTGAGAACAGAAGAACTTCCAAGTCGAAATATACCGAGTTGAAATATTTTACCCTGTCGGCAGGACAGCCAGTAAATATTTTCCCTCGTACAGCTGCTCGGGATTCACTATGGTAAACAGCATTCAATCTCGTACTCGCCACCGTCAGCTATCTTGAATGAAATCTAAATCTAAAATATCTGAACTCTTTGATTGACAGGGTTTTAGCCAATGGGTAATCAGCGTTCACCAGCGAACGCTACACACGAAAAATAACAAATAGGTGACTGCAGGCTCTCCCTCCCCCTCTCTCCGCCCCCTCTTCTCCAGTCCCCCTCCCCTTTTCCCCTTCCCCCTTCCCCCTCTCCCCCTCCTTTCCCCTAGAGCCTGGCTACGCAGGCTAGAAAGAAATGTGCTTGGCCTTGATTCACGATGAACACAGAACTGCTTCAAAATCACGTTCAAAGACGAAATATCGTCTAAACCATTCCTTCAAACACATTTCAATTTCTTTGGATATACTTGTTGGCTCGTATTTATTATCATCCCGAGTGTTTTAGCAGTTTTTTTTAAACAACAACAACCTGAGAGTGAGAGTGAAACAGAGTCAACATGGCGTACACTTCAACTGAGTTCAACGAGCGATTCAAACAAGATTGGTGAAGGTAAGCGTATATAGATCTTTCTCCAGTTTTTTCGCCAACGACTGCAACTGATTAAAGTCTTGTCTTGATTCATTGAAAACAGTTATCGCTTGATTTTTGTCGTTTCTCAAAACCAGTTCACAAATAAAAACCGACGAGTCGTAGTTAGGACTTGAAGACGTCATATTTGGTTGGCATAGATTTGTGTTTTTTTACTTCTAGTCTTGTGCTTTGTTGCAAGCGTTTTCATTTTCATTTTGCCGTTATGTAAACAACAACAATAACAACATTCAAAGCCGGCGTTTTCAGTACCGAAATATTTTTTTTCTGCCGGAAGTCAGATTTCGCTGAAGTGTGCTCACCTTCCGGTTTACTAAAAATAGATTTAGCGCCACGAGCATATCCCAAACATCATTCCGCGCGATTCGCTCTCTTAGTATTATGGTCTCTTGACATACACAATCTTTTGTCTTAGACTCAAATTCTATGGTTGAGTGATTGGTCACTGGGCCCTTGGGTATTATTGGATGAACTTTTGATATATGCAAACAATCTAATCTGTTTGGTCAGGTCTTCATGTAGCTGCACAAATGTCCTGGCTATTGTTCTATTGTCGTTCTGTGTATTGTTTTAACTTAAAAAACTCATTAATAATTCATAACCATTTTGTCCAATCCGATGCTCCTCACTGGTCACGAGGAAAGCACTCTATACTACATAAAATGCGTTTGAAACTTAAAGCCCGGGGAGGGATTTGAATGCGGCCCAGGGGAATAATGGGGTAGAATAGAAGAACAATAGAAAGTAAATGAACATGAAGCATTATATAATGACACACGTTGCATTATATATTAATATTAATATATAATGCCACGTGTGATGCTATATAATGCTTCATGTTCATAGATAGTAGAAGTAAAATATAACAGCCATTAATTTGAATAATCAGAACATTTATTTTAATTGTGTGGCTTATTTATTGAAATAAAAAGTACAATTATTGAATACCGAGCCCGACGATACAACTTCGTCTACGTTAGAAGTATCTGGTAAAACCATGCTACCTAACAATTCATCTGCGACTTCGAAATCTAACGATTCAAGATCTAAATCGTTTAAGCCGCTCTCGGCACTTATATCTGTTTCAGGAGAACTAGCTTTAGTGGTAGTGGTAGCGTTTTGATTTGCGACCGGTGGTCCAAGCAGATTGCTGACCATCGTTTGTTGTTGTAAGCTAGATTTTTCATACTTAAACAAAGCATTCGATCGATGGCCTGTCCTATCACGTATCAATTTCTCCTCTACCTGATTTTGAAACAAACGCGAAGCGCAAGTTATTCTTAAACAATGTGACGTCTTACGTTCCAAACCAGCTTTTTCACACAAGTTAGGCAAATTTTGTTTAGCGTATTAATACCTACAGGTGAACTGCAAAAAGTGAAAACCTGAGTATTTGGATTTGGCTTGAAATAAAATGCATCTATATCCTTAGCTAGATGTTTAACTTTCTCCATATAAGTTGCATAACAATTTACTATACACGGCTGATGATTGACATCTTTGCCAGCGCAGCAAACGTGTTTAACTACTCTGGGCTTATACTTTAAATCTTTCAAACCACCGTGGTAGGTTTTTGAGAAACTTTCATCGTAGGTGACTGACTCAAAATCTATTCTAAAATTGTAGCACCTTAAATTCCTATGCTCTTTCGAGCGCAACCCAAATAATTTACCGTTGTAAAAGTAAAGAGTTGAAAGCAAAGACCTAGCTGATTGGCAACCCATGAGACCCATCTTCCACAAAGTAGCCTCGTCTTCTTCTGTTATTTCTTGTCGTTCCTCCATTTTCGACTGCATACCAACGCCTTGTTGGGTCGCCTTCCGCATTTCTGCATCCAAAGCACGTCTCAATATGTTCAACCTTTAAAGGAACAATTCAGTATTAATAAAAACTATTATTTTAAATGATTCTAACTCGAATTTACAAAGAGTCTAATCCAATTAACGCCAGAATCAAAGCTATACTCGTAAGAAATAAAGTTATTTACATCTTACCTTCTATCGTTTTGACTTAACAGTGAAATGGCATTTCCACTTTCAGCAAGATGGCGCTGAAGGCCCGCAACAATCATGTACAGACTTCTTCCTGGATACCTCTCTCCATTTACCTTCACCACTTCTTCGACAAACTTTGTCAGCCAAAAGTTCAGGGATTCTTCATTCATATTGGCGATATTCGTATCTAATGACTGTACTTTGGCAATGTCAATTTCAAACGAACGCTGCTCTTTCGAAGGATCTTTGTTGGCTCTACCTATTTGCCATTCGGAAAAGACTTTAAAAGACCACTTCGTAGATGAACGCGTGGACTTTGGAATACTCTCTTGCAATGTATTTTTTTCTTCTTCACTAGACTTCGGTGGCCTAAATTCCCGCTTCGGAGGCATGTTTTTACTTATCCAAAAGCGAAGAACCAAAAGACTTCACATGCGAATTGATACTGACAAAGTTCTGCATATTTAAATTTCAAATTTTATTCGTCTTTTATTGTTGTTCAATTCAATTCCCAAATGCAAACAACCTTTGATTCCTTTTTCTTTTGTTTTCTCGAATCACTTCATATAGTTTCATCGATATTGGACAAAATGGTTATGAATTATTAATGAGTTTTTTAAGTCATTCAATAAACACGCAGCACGTGTTTTATCAGGTATAAAATCCCTCGGGCTTCGCCCTCGGGATTTTATACCTGATAAAACACTGCTGCTCGTTTATTAAATACTACATAAAAAACAATATCCAGGACAATTTGTGCAGCTACACGAAGACCCTGCCATCTGTTTCTGCACGGTTATTAATCTATGGTCTGAGTGCTAGAAATCCATCATACAAGTTGCGCTGTTACATTTTTTTTTTCTAATTCCACCACCGAAAAAAACAGTCCTCTAAATCAAATTGCTTTCAAAGGTTCTCGATTTATTTTATGCCAGCCGAGACGGGTTTACCAAGCAAACCATCAAATACTTTGCTCTGTAAATCGTATAATGAAAGGAACAAACTCACCTCCGCTGCAAGATAAACAGAGCCTGGCCTGGCTACCAAGTACTCAGGATGCATCACATGGTCGGATTCACTCAGCTCACACGTCATTCCATCAGATATATAATTGCATGACAGACATTGATCGTTCATGTAGCATTGAATCCTGCAATGACTGTCCTCTGATGCTCTCAAGGTCTTGAACACATAGTTGTACAGAGCTGTTCCATTGAGTTGCACTTTGAACATCATTGTTTTGCATCCATCTAAACATAGTTCAATAAAGTCATTCTCAAAGTCAGATTTATACTGTTTGTTCATATACAGTCATTCTCAAAAAGGTTAATTGTCCAGATGAAAAGGCTACAATACTACTGAACAATAAAGTCACGTGATTCATTATGTAGTAATCAAATTTCAATTTGAGATGCAAAAGTACAATGCATTGTGAGAACTGAATGTAATGGCGCTGGTATCAACTCGCAGTTCTGCGTGCAGAAATTGAAAACATAATGAATCACGTGACTTTATTGTAACAATATAACGCGCGCTCGTGATTGGCTGGATATATCATAATGAACTATTTCCTCATGGGTTGTACGTTCACGTCATCTTGACTTTTTTTCACTATATATGGAATAACAATAATTTGATCTCTTTTATAACGCGCGATCTGATTGGCAAAAATATCTATGAACTATATTTACCCATGGGTTGCAAGCTGATTTCTACATTGGGCTAGCTACGCTTCGTGACACTCTTACGCTTGTTTCAATTTTCTCTCGTGCGTCTATAACGCTATGGGCGCATGGACGCGAGTTGACTAATTGATAATCAATAAATTCATCAGCCACCATATAAAGAGACGTGTATCTCGAACAAATACGCAAATTTTACATGACAATATTGTTCCCTTGAAAATCAGTTAATAGGGAGGGACCTTACGAATCGAAGATGGAATGTGCTATGCAACATCAGGAGCCCATAAGTAGGAGCCTCCATCTACCATACTGGGTTTGTGAGACGACCTGTGACCGGATCAGGCTATTTTTACAACTCCTTTTCCCGCGAACTAATCATCAATCAATAGGAATCCCCCCATGGGAATTAAGCAGAGCCAATCAGCATCAATGAGGTAAATGATTTGTGTTTATTTGTGATATATGAACAAAGTGGCGGACGAAAAAATTGGCGAAATTGAAGAAACTGAAAGTGAAGAGAGCGAAAATGATAGTTACAGTGACTCTTTTGCAGAGTTTATCGGAAAATGACCAAGAGTCTTCAAGTTCGTGTTCTGTTTCTCAAGGAACTAAAAAAACATCAAATAGTAAACCTACCAAGCCAAAAGCTAGAAACTCCGTAACAAAGCCGAAATCAAAAATCCCTGGTGTTAAAATTTCGCGGCAAAACTGGTGTTCTAAAAATAGCCTGATCCGGTCACAGGTCGTCTCACGAATACATCCCAGATGGAGGCTCCTACTTATGGGCTCCTGACAACATTCAATAATTTATTGTTGGAATGCAGGAAATGAGCTCGATTTGGTCTTAACTCAGGCGTTGAGTACGACGCAAAGAGAACGAGAACGTCAGTTCGTTATTTGTGCATGCACGCAGATAGTTGTTTTCAGTCAACCGGACCACAAAAAGACGATGTCATTCATGAAAGATGGCGCAAATTTAGTGAAGACACGGAAAATGAAACAATTATATGAAAAGAATATATAAACAACAAAACACTTTATTCGAACTTCGTTCGACATTGTCGTCCTGTTGCATAAGGTGATAAATTAAAGCTTAAGTATATCAATATATCCACGTATTTGAGTCAGAAGATTGTGCACATGTGTTGAACCTACTCAACATCCATGTTGGCCTTTGAAGTTTGTCGGACTTCATAACCGGACCTAACCGGTTTCAACTAGCCCACGGCCCACGCACATATCACCCACCATAAACTTCAGAAATTAAAAACAGTATCCAAAACTAAACTATATACATTCTCCTTCTTCGATTCTGTTAAGAAAAAAATCCGCAATAATTCGTATATGACGTATCTCAGAAACACTTTATAAAAGAACTATTTTCCTTTAATTATTTCTCCGAAAATATCGAAATCTTTTGAATACACTAGGTTTCATACTGACAGAAAGTTTGCAAGCGTGGGTTGTTTTTAGAGTTCAAAGCTTAGCAATGATTCAGGACATCAACCAGTTGCTAACGAATACTTTTTAGATGATTGCTTGGACTTTATAATAGAAAAATAATTTCCACATCTTCGTTAATTCTAAATAATTAATGACTTGCACAGAAGTCTTTCGAAATTATTGTTTTCAATGACTTCATTTCTGATGTCAATTATTTCGCCTTTTCTATATTTACTATACTGCAACGGTCTTCCGATTTACTTTAAGAAATAAATTGATTCGAGTGCAAAAAGATACAGAGATTGGTCCATGGGTTACCGGTATATGTATCAGATCCTGACGTGCGTTAGATCCAAAACCTTTTCAGACCGCCCAAGAGTCACGCGTAAACTGAGCTCACAAAAAACTTGTCATTTAAAAATCAAACAAATTACTATCTGGTTTTCAAAGTTTCCAATGTTTCAAAGTTCCCAAAAGTAATTTGGTTATGACTGCAGTTCTACTTTCGAGAGAGAAACACTATTGTTTTCTATGCAAAAGTTACCGTAACTAAGCAAACTTACCAACGGTGAAAACGCCTGTCAAGATTAATATCTGCAACCATAAGATACACATCAACTTGTTCATGGTTGTAGCCGAAATTGCTTGTACTGTGTTTGATGTGAAGTCGGTATTAAGCTACAACAGCTGCATCTCACTCCAATCATTGTTTTCCGCCTAAAATCTGATAATCAAATTTTGAATACAATTTTATGAATTACTTTGTTATGAAGTCATAAAATATTTAAAGTATGATTGGCAAAGTTACAGAAAAACCACCACATTTCCCGCTCAGTGCAAGCTTTAATATCGTCTATATTGATTCAAAACTTTACGGACAGAATTTCAAATCGATGAAAAATACACTAACGGAATAATAATGGACTCGGAGTATGTTTTTAATGATTTCCAATTATTTATTTTAAAATTAATTATAATTGTTTTCGTTATTCAGTGTCAAAGGTTTTGTAATGATGCAACGAATAAAACTGAGAATCAATAGAACTCTATTGGTAGTTGATTCGTTTATTCATACATAGCAATTAACTGACGCAAATATTTTTAATGTTTTGTTATAGTTTCTTCAGTTCTTGTTGTAATGTGTATATGAACCAAGCATTTATTTATTTATTTTTTAACTAAAATAAAGCCATAACTTTCGCAAGAAAATAAACAAAATATCAAATATGGGAGACCCATGATATGCACTCTTTTTAAATATGTATCAGTTTGATTAAAATTTACAATATAGTTTCGAATTCATTCTTCCAGACAAATCTGTCCAATTCCGAGCGATAGTTAGTTAGCATTTTGATGACAAAAAGGACGCATTTATTTGACTTTTAATATTTGTTGGCAACTGGAAGCTACAGGGAGCCAACGATGGCATTGACCTTGTATTCTTCCTTTTCGAGGTCGTCATATTCCTTAGAACAACTGGGACAAACAATACAATGCTCGTACACTCGCACGTTATAGATATTGTTTCGCACAACACAAATAATATATAAACAATATCATATTGGAATTATTTTCTTTGATTACTGTATTGTTTGTAAGATCGAAGATAAGAAACCTTGTAAACTGGTAAACTGAAGATAAAAGTTTATCTTGGAGGTGGAAAAAGATGTTGTGGTTTGAATTTTTCCAATTAATGGTTGAATTTGTTTAGTCCATTGTTTTGGTTGTAATGTTTCAAAGCCGAGAATTCGAGGTTTTGGAACGACTTCTCATACTCATTCATTATTACATGCAATGGCCTAAAGGCAATAAATAAAGAGTTGCAAGATTTTAGCCCGAAAAACCAAGAATTCCAGTCTGCATATTCTCTGCTCATGCGCAGAGTCGAGTACATCGTATATAAATAATATCCCACATGTGTTGGACTCTTGAGTAGCATGAAGTAGAGCCTGCTTTCAGATTGAATCTCATTCGGACAGAGTGTTACTCTGTCCAAGGTCCCGATGATTGTTATATGAGGGATAAGAACTCAGGAAAGAGTACTTTGAAATCCATCATTTCTAAGTCCTTGGACTTTGAAATCCAACATTTCAAAGTCCTTGGACTTTGAAATCATTTCAAAGTACTCTTGAGCGGACTTTCCGGGGTTTCCAGGTCCATCATGTGACCGGATTTGATGCACCGGATTGGCTGGTTACCTCATGAATAATTAATGAGTTTGAGGATCTTAATTCACTTCCTTTCAGCTTAATCATTTACAACTAACCTAAACACATAACTTACCCACCATAAAACCCTAAACCTGATAACCTTAAGCCAAATCTACACGAACAAGTTTTCCTTGACAAGTTTTCCTTGGCAAGGAAAAATTGACAATCATCGGGAAAGATTTGTCACAAGTAGTCAGCTAGAATTTCTCTGGCACGCCCCCACATTCTAGTACATACAAACATGGACTCAAATTCAAGGTTTTTTGCAATTTTCCTCGTATAAATGCATATAACTAAAAAGTTAACGACGGATTTAGTGTTTTTGATCTTTCGTGGACCATATTATTTGGTTATAATTGAAATTCGATGCAAAAAAGTACCGTATTTTTTTAGTTGAATGGGTCTACCTTACAAGAGAATTGGCGTGACATGACCTCAAACTGGCCTGTCAGCCCACATAAATAGCTTTTATTGAAACTACACAGGCCTAGTCACGAAATTAACTACGGATTAGCATAGCCCGCGCTTTTATGGACATTTTGATACCAAATACATGTTAGTTCGTAAAATTTTCGCACCGTATTTCGGCCAGTTTTTATAGAGTCCCATACATGCAGAGTATATACACAACAGCCTCGAAGCTCTTCCTAGTATTTATATCTATTGATCATTGTATTATTTTGACTCGATGTAAACTGCTGGGCATTCAAAAATATGATGTGTCAGGCTTCTCTGGTGTTGTTAGTATGACTATTGATAACAGCTTGTGCCTTCGCCGTTGCACAAACAAAACTGATGAATCTGAGGGAACTGATAGCGGGTGGAAATACTCAATGCAAAGCAGTAGTGAACCCTTTTTCCATGCACAATTAATGTATCAAGTAAGTGTTATATACGTCGATGTATTAATCAGATCTAATCACGGCATGAAATTATAAAAGCAATAATCTATGACTGATTTGGGGATTTCGTGGAGGGGGAGGGGAGGGGGTCAAGCGAAAATATAAATTAAACTGAAGTACATATTGCATATTATATATACACCTAATTGCAGAAAGGTTGTCCACCTCGGAAAAGCACATTTATACGTTTGCACATTTACACATTTGCACTTTTACAAGCGCTGAAATACAACTATCCACTTTAAATCTTCTGCAGTATAAGGCCGCGGCATTCTTATGGCAGTATACTTCTACTGAATCTATTGACTCTGGGTTCCACTTGCGCAAAACAAATATACACGTGATGTTGCGAATGTGCAAATGTGTAAATGTGTAAATGTGTAAATGTGCTTTTCCGAGGTGGACAACCTTTCTGCAATTAGGTGTACACCTAATTTCAAAAACGTTGTCCAAATAGCCAAATACGAATTCATTCAAAAAGACAAAAGAAACAGTTCAGCTTGAGTGCACTTCTTTTGTCTTTTAATGAAATCCTATTTGGCTGTTTTGATTATTATTGGACAACGTTTTTGAAATTAGGTGTATAATATTAATATACCGAAGTGAAAAACAAACAGAAACTGACAGGAAAAAAAGAAGAATAAGAATTCGAAGGGATTCGCAGGGGCTAGGGCCGAAAAGACCAAATGTTCCAATTTGTAGGCAAATCTTTTCCGATGAAAAAAAAAATGTCATCTACACGAGCAAGTTTTCCTTGACAAGGAAAAATTGGCGATGATTTTGTCGTCTACACGAGCAAGTTTTCCTTGACAAGGAAAAATTGGCGATGTTATTGTCGTCTACACGAGCAAGTCTTCCTTGTAAAGGAAACATTGTCAAGGAAAACTTGCTCGTGTAGATTCGGCTTTAGAACACAAAAATTTAATCAAACCAGTAGGAAAATTTAGAGCACAACATAGACACATTATTTTTAATTAACCCTTTGACTCCTACACCGGCCAAAGCCGGCGGCCATTGACACTGCTTTGAAATTCTAACTTTCTGAATTCTCGCAACATCGATCTCATGGCCAGTTATTAGTGACAACTAGATAACTCTTCAAATTTTAACCTCAAGTAAACTGACTTTCAGGTCCGATTTCTGGATATTACTTCAATTTGTTGCAATGTTTATAGACTGAATGAAATAATGGCGTCCAATTTCAATTGCCAATATATTGTTCTGGACTGACTAGCCTCTCATACATGCAGGTGAAAATGCTATTGTGTTTCCACATGAACACGAAGTTATGCCGTGTTTACTTACACTTAAGCGCTTTACCAAGGTACAAATAAAAAAACTAAGGTTAAACACGTGGACGCACTATAAAAGGAGAGGTACCTAAGGTAAGTTCGTTGGATCTGTCAATCCAATCTACCGAGACGTCATAGGGAGAGGATCTCAAGAACTGCAAGCTCTATAAATCAGTCAAATGAACAAGAAACTATGGAAATAAGTACTAAAAACGCACATGACTAATTTGTGTTGAACAATTCACTATCACTTTTCACTTTGGCAAAAATTATGATACTTTCAACTGGAACCGTTAGCCGTTTTGAAGTCGCAGGGCTCTAGTATTATTGTGCTTATCGTTTCTTTCATGGAAATGCCATTAGCATGCGCAAATTAAATATACTCACAGCATAGGTTTCGAAACCTTACCGGCCTTTGCCATAAAAGTACAGAGATGTGCAAATGCTCGACACTTTTACTTCATAACAAGACACCTGAATTTGTAGGCCTGGATAAGGAGTTGATTGATACATGGCGCGCGAAATTCAAAACATTCTTCGTACGCGTGGTGCGACTACAAATCGTATAGATAACTACCGAATACGAAAAAATGTTGACACGTTCGTCAATTATAACTGTTTTAGACGTAAAATTACAATTTCTTCATTAACTTTGCTGTTGAAATGTGACTTTATTAAGAAAATCATTTTACCCCGTTGTTCAGCCATGTTCAACCATTGTCCGCCATATTGAAACTCATTATTATTCAAAAATTGTGGGCGGAGCAATTATGCCCTTTTATAGTGCTTCCTCGTGTTTAACCGCTGAACAAACAATAGTTTTCTAATTTCTACCAAGGTTCGGTAACTCGTTTACTTAAGCAAACCACCAAGTGTAAACACGGCATTAGTCAGTCCAGAACAATGGCAATTGAAATTGAAATTGGACATCATTATTGCATTCGGTCTATAGAAATCACAAACATGCGCTTTTGGCATCATTTCACAACCTCGAAAATGAGCGAAATTTGACTTCGATTTTCTTCCAAAATATATCATTGTGAAAGAAAACGCCACTTTCTCAGCAATGAATCTGCACTCTCTTTTCTTGACCTCTCTCTTCCTTTAATCGCCGAGCAACGGCCATTGGAATTCGACTATTTTAAGAACGCCATCATACGTCACGGTCACGCTAGTATAGTTTGGATCAGTCCTGATGTCACGCTGGTTTAGTGGCAGTGTATTTGCACGATGCCTCGTTGATGTTCTAACTATTGGTTCCTTTACTAAAGGCGCAGATAAGAAAGAACTTTGACGA
Source organism: Actinostola sp. cb2023 (assembly GCA_033675265.1). NCBI lineage: Eukaryota > Metazoa > Cnidaria > Anthozoa > Actiniaria > Actinostolidae > Actinostola > Actinostola sp. cb2023. Next base: position 134,790 of record JAUJYZ010000990.1, read on the forward strand.
ATTAACTTCTTTTTTATTTCCTGATTCGGTGTTGCTGTCTTCATCTTTTTCTGTTGCCACGCCGGGTGGTGTAGCTTCTCTTCTTGAACTAATAAACTCTTGTCAGTTCTTTTGCTTGCCATTTCTCGTTTGATGTTGTCACTAAGTATTTTCTGTTTCAATAAATCCAGAGCCTCAGTATTAATCTTACTTGACACGGTTTTATCCGAACCTTCACGCATTGAGGCGAGACTGATGGTCCTTGCGATTCTTGCGATGATGTAATTGTAGCTTGTGTTCATGACTTGGGTCTTTCCAAGCAGCATCCAACCGTTTGACAATATATTTCTTTCTATTATCTTTAGTTTGGTCCATTTTCTGAATTTCTAGCGTTCTTCAGTGCTGTACCATGAACGTAGTTCAAGCTACTCGCATGATTCTTCAAGTATAAATTGTTCACATTTATGGACAGAATCGACAGTTGAATTCAGCAGTTTCATCACAGTGATTAACATGGCAAAACTTGTTTAGTTAAACTGGGTTTTTCTAGCTTCTATAATCTGAGAGCATCTAATTTCACAAGAGTCAAACTATCTGGTATTTATCAGTACTATGCAACACAAAGGACAGTTTACCAGCAGTTTTGTGACAAATGTTGTGTGGCGTTTGTAGATAATTTTCTAAACCTGTTTAGTTAAATCACTTTAAAACATGTTTTAGCTTTGGTGTGAACGGGGCATAAGATTCAGAATGTTTACGAGATCCAGTGTGGGACTGGTCAGCGGTCTTGAAGAGGAGAAGAAAGGGGAGGTAAGGGGGTGTGTGGAATTCCTAAATAAATAGAATCATCAGCTTCCTAATTTAGTACATTTCTTCTTGTGATAAACTAAATTGTTAATTTGAACTCTCTTGACCCGATACATAAGATAACGACATACAATGCTAAAAATGAGCTTTTCTTCAAATAAGGGTCAGTTCATTTACTTTGTTTCGTTTTTCGTATTTCAATTTCGTTTTACTCAATTTCGTTTCATTTAGTGCGTTCTATAGAATCATTACGGTACCCTCGTGTTCAGGTGTAGTGGGTGTGAATCTGATAATCGTGCTCAGAAGTTTTTTCTCTTTATCCTTTTAAGTCGGCTACGCGGTCTCCTAATACTACAAGTGAATGAATCAACGCAGCACTCATGTCCTCTTATACACTGTATGTCAGTTTGACTTGTAATAATTATTGTAGTATAATAAAATAAGATGAGGAATGTGACAATGGCGGGGAGTGAAAAGCAGGGAAAGAGGAAGGGAGGGCGAATAGAACAAGCCGTCATTACTGCTTTGCTTGCCCTTTGTCTGCCTTGCTATTCTAGGGCAAGATACGACTGACTTTTGAAACCAAAGTATATACTGTATTTTCTAAAAATCACCATATTAGAGCTTGGGTTGCCTGTGGTAACGAATGTAAAAAACGTTTTAGAATACCACAAGCGAATTTCGTATGTTTTAAAATATATATTCAACCGAATTATAAACTGTTTTGCTTAAAAAAAATTCACCCACCGAAAATTACAAATTTCGATGTTTACAAGCTAGTCAGATATGCCCTCCACCCACTCCCCCCACAACGATTACTTGTTGTAATAATAAGTTCATTAAAAAATCAAACCTTTTGGAAGGCTGCGTGCTGATCAACACGGGAAACGTTTTCTGTTTGTTAAATTTTCAGTATCTATTAAAATTATAAGCTCACAACGACATCCATCCTCGGGCTACCGGATGTCTTCGCACTATCTGTCATCGTGCAACGTACCGCTCTTTGCTGATTGGCCACACAATATTTTTGTGGCCAATCAGAGCACATCTCATTAACTTCTCTGGAACTCGTTCTGTAAGAGTTTGTCCCCAGGGGCTGTTTTCCGACCCCTTTCCTTTTCCCCTCCCCCTCCCCCTTCAGTCCCTGGGTTTCCGAGGATGAACGACATCTGAACCACTCTCGCATTGGGATTCCTGTGCCGTGTAGTCACGTGAGCATGCGCCGTAGCATATATACACGAGGTGGCGTGCGTTGGTTTAGCAAGGCACAAGTTGTGGTTTTATTACGTTGGATTTCCACTTTTAAGGTATCGTAAAGGTTATGTTTGATCTGCTAAAGTATTATAAATTGTTTATGAAATGTTTAATGTGCATTACATCAAGTTTTTGAGTTTTAAAGTATTGAATAACTTTGAGTTTGAAGCAGTATCGATCACCTCAGTAATATTTGCCATCACTTGACCGTTCACGAATGTCGTTATATAGAATCTTATTCACCATCTCTGCCGATTACTTCAATACAGTCACTTGATATCGATCTTCTTCTATACGTTTAAATTTGCGTATTGTTCGTGTTCGAATCGTCTGATTTGATCTTTAGTTGAGCTCTGTTTGACTCGGTTGACTCGAGTCAACAACACTCGTTCAGTGTTTGGAATAGACGAAACTCCCAAAAAAATAGTTCGAAGTAGTTCTCAGTGCTTTATTACTCGTGCCCAGGCCGTAGGCCGCACGAGTTATAAAACCCAACGCGTATTTTATTATTATTATTTTTTCAATGTCAGAAAATCGCAAAGTTGTGCAATATCCAGTCACATGCTATCGAGTCACTTCCCCCCAAATATAAAAAATATGGGGAGAGGTTTTGAGGATCAGTTGTAGAAAGGGGGAGGGCTCATCTTTTGGGGAGAAGTTTGAATTGTGTCACGCAACTCTTACCAAACGCTTTGCTGAAATGTCTAGTACAAATTCCACCACGTATACATGTATTGGAACCATTTATATACAGAAATGTATCTTTCTTCCAATCGATGTGGGACATTGTCAAATCCATAAAACACTACTCATGAAATGCCACTAATTCCATAGACAATCGTCACTAAAAATAAAGTCAAAATCAAATCAAATACCACGTGATTATAGGGCAAATGGGGTGTGTGTCTAGCGAAAGCATGGGGTCTTGTACTACTGAATTGTCTCGCACATGCGCAATGTGTTATATAGGCGTCGTGATTCCCGATCTAAAAAGCGGCTCAATTAAATGTGTTGGCCAAATGAAGGATAAAAAGACGAGGTATAAAGCAACAAGTCAGAGCCCAGGCATCCACCACGGCTTATAAATTGCACACAAATCCTAACTTCGGCCTTTATCGGTTGCTGTTCAGCGCTCGTCAACACATCAAAATTCACAAGACAACTCGGACCCATCATCGAATAAATACAACTCAAAACCTCAAGAAAACTACACAGGGGACTTCAACAACTATTATTCTTTATTTCTAGTATTTTTTAGGGAACGATATAGAAAAATAATGCTTTTGAGAAACAAACAAACTCATACTCAAAACTATAAAATGACCGGTTGAACCAAGATTTTCGAATCGCTCAAAACCACTCAAAACCACAATTTCTTGCTCAAATTTCTACACCAATTTGTTCTTTAATTTTCAGACTAATGTTGTGAAGACATTTTTGAGAATCTCATACCCTTTGAAGGCTTTATCAGAGCTCATTCCTGATCCAATGGAACGAAAATCCAAAGACGTCACGATCCACTGATTTCTACGTATGGGCTACCTGTGACCACAGGAAGCCCAATTATACAACTGACACACACGAACATTCAGTGAAAATCCTTATCGTCCAAGAAGATAAGCACACGAATAGCTGGACGTCTATGTGTTCTACTAGAAAGTAAACCACAAGCTTATATTTATGGTATTTTATATTTCGAAGTCTAAATGAGAAATCGACCGACAACAACTATCAATCATTGAACTTTACTCGTTGAATACATTTTTATATACCAAAATAATGGTCTCTTGATTTTACTTTAAAAATGTTCAAATATTTTCACTCTAAGAGTGAAATATAAAACATACCGCATTGATCACGAAAGATAACTGCGACATGTGCTGGTTCCAGGTAGAAAAGGGAAGCTTTCAAGCAAAAATCAAACTCGTATACAAACTTGATTTCGGCTCTTTCTCAGTTAGTATATCACTATCCTGAAAAACCTTTGTTATTCAAATCAAGAACTCTTTGTAGAACGAGGCATACAACAATATGAACTATTGTTATTCAAATTTTCAGGAATTCAGGACGGTGATATACTGTGAAAGCCCCCACACTGACACTTCCACAGGGATCCCAATTTTACTCTGGTCCTTAGCATGTACTGCAATCCGGCACCAGGACACAAGTAAACCCTGCTAACAGGGTCTAGTTAGTTCATCAGCTGCTGTGAAGCAAAACAAAATTTATATTTTTGGAAGAAATTCTACTGATTTGAGTGGAATCATTGGGTGTTCGGAAAACTAAGACCCCCAAAACTAAGACCCTAAGACCCTAAGAAATTATAAAATGTCCAAATCAGGCAAATCCAATGTTCTGTACTTTAATAAAAAAAGAAGAGAACAGAGGAAAGGCTGTGTTCGCACCACATTTAGCTTCAAAATTCCATGAGTTTCTCTGCCGTCTGAGCCGGTGATAGTTGGCTCGATGATATCGAATAGGACTTAAAATATCCTGTCTTTTCGGCTTTCCATGAATAAAACCACCCCCAGAATAACAGCTTCTTACTTTGAGGAGTAAAATTCACGTGTCCAGTGGTTTTCCAGTGGTAGTTTTTCAAATCAGTTGGCAAGATAAGTTTTTACGGATAGTCAGTAGCCGCCATATTTAACACAGGTAACCCAAACACAATTATGCCCTACCAAAGGAAACCCATAGAGCCGGTCCTAATGGAAGGAAACAGCGTGCCTCCTTTAGACTTATCAACCAAAATAACCATACGCGGTTTAAAACATCAAGAAGATGTATTTAATATGTAAATATGTCATTCAAGAATGAAATTAACTAATTGGAAGAATAGTTCTTGTATATCCCTGTGTGTATGGGTTACCTGTGTCAAAGATGGCGGCTGCTTTGTCGCTGCCGTAAGACATGACTTATCTTGACTGATTGATTTGAAAAACTGCCACTGGAAAACCACTGGATACATGAATTTTACTCCTCAAAGTAAGAAGCTGTTTTTCTGGGGGTGGTTTTATTCATGCAAAGCCGAAAAGGTCGAAAAGACAGGATATTTTGAGTCCTATTCGGCATATCATCCCGGCAATTTATTACTCATACTTTTTTGAACTAGCTGAGCTGAACGTCACCCAATTAATAGTACAGAACATTGGATTTGCCTGATTTGGACATTTTATAATTTCTTAGGGTCTTAAGGTCTTAGTTTTGGGGGTCTTAGTTTTCCGAACACCCTGGAATCATTCGATGTTCGCTGGATGTAGCGAGTTGTTTGTGTGCCAACTTTGCTGGCAAAGATTGACCAAATTCGAACGAGCTTCAGACAAACTAGCGGAGATTAAGCAAGAGCTAGTGGATGTCTTTAGTAAAAGAGAAAAACCCAGAGCCAAACGATGTCTAAGAGCACAAGTAGATGAGCAAAATGCAGCAGAGAATTCCAGATCAACAGCTTCGAACGCTTCGAAATCACCCAAATCAGATACCACTTGTGCTTCTTTTTCGCCGTTTTACGGCCCTGCAGGCTTGTCACCGATTGAAAGAAATCCATATAACCTCTTTGAACATGCTTTTCCACTACAACGGCAAAGTATTTTAGCGAAAGCAAAGGAATTACTGATGACTTCAACTCCGTCATCGAACATCAAAGCCTCCGAAATGGCCACAAATATTCCTACGTGTACAATCCCAGTCATGTCCAGTATCCAAGCAAAACCATCAACAAAACCCTTCACGGCAGTTATCAGTGTATTGGAAAGGCCTTAGTCCATGGGATTCCATTGCAAATTGCCGGGGCAGCAATGAAGTGCCCCACAGTACGAAAGCAAGTGATAGTCAAAGTGCTTCATTCAGTGTCTAAAGAGGTCGCTGGCTTGTGCTAAAAAAAAAAAATCCTTCTCTGCTGAGGAAAACACAGAAAGAAGACCTCGAAAAGTTCAATCTTGAACTAGTCTGCAATGAGTGGCGAGAAAGAGCCCCCATTTTCTATTCCTTTCTGCTCGCATCTGCCGCCAACAAGAGGAACAAAAACTGCACATGGTTTGGAAGCCTTGCTTTGGCAGGATCTGTGGTGTTGAAACAGAGAAACGCAGAAATGAGCGCTACTGCTTCTGTTATTGGTATCCTCCTCAAGAACAAAGCAATTGAGGTATGATTATTTCAAATTATATCTGAATACTGATTTAGATGGGCTGAGGCAGTAGACCTTCAATTTTTAAATACGAATGTATTAGATTGATTTTAATTAACCTGTGAAATAGACATTTTAAAGCTATAATAGTCTGTAATATACATTATTATAGTTCACCCTAATTCCACTGTGTTCTTTTGTTCACTTTTGACTATTAGATAGTAACAGAAGTCTGATAGTAACCATTAGGTTTTATTTCATGGGTTAGAGTGATTTTATTTAACCCATGAAATATTAGTCAAACAAATTACACCTTTGGCTATATACACTATAGTTCCATTGTTTTCTTTTGTTTGGTATTGACTACTAGACATTGACACACGATGCAACTTTTCTTGCAATGTTGCGCACAACAGTTGCAAAAGTAGGATCGAGTTCTACTTCTGCAACTAGCAACTGTTGAGCACAATGTTGAATCATGTGACACCCCAAAAAAACCTTGTTTGCAACGCTGCAAGAAAAGTTACACCGTGTGTCCGTTCCTTAAGATTTTGTTTCACAGGTACTACTATTATTACTAGTAAGTACTACATGTAGTAGATTATTACTACTGCTAGTACTGCTAACCCTTGATACAAAAACTATTAGTTAGTGGTAAATAGTCAAAAGTAAACAAAATAACACAATGGAATTAGAGTGTATTATCGTGTATTAAAATAATGTCTATTTCAAGGGTTTATGAGAATCACTCTTAGTAATACTAAGTTAGAGTGCAATTTAGAAAAGCGTGAAACAGTACTAACTTTAATTACAGTCAAACCTGTATTAGGCGGTCACCATCGGGGAATGGCCTACTGACCGCTTAATAGAGGTTTTTAAAAAATACACAAAATAAGAGATACTAATGGCAATAGACATCTTATTTCAGCCCAATATGTTATTTATGACAAAACCAACACTATAGGTACATCAAGGAACGTAACAACAACCGAATACAGTATGTCTAACAAATGCAGGCCCTTGGCTTCGTCCATGGCTTCGTCCATGTGAACTTCTGTGAACACTACAAATGCCAACATGCATATCTACATTGTCTACATATTGGGCTGAACGGGAAATAACTCTGTTATGCTTATTTGGGATTTGGCGCCTCGTAGTTCAGTGTCATGAAGTAAGTCATTGACTTTGCCGCTTAGTGACAAAGAAAGCTCTTCATGTCCATAAAGGGGAAACAGAGGGGAGACAGAGGCGGAGGATATGGGCTAGAGGTTCCTAGTCAATATCTGACTGGAGAACAAGTTCATAAAAGAAAAATTTGCAGTGCAAGGCAATAGGGCCGCACAGAGTTAGGAGATTTGCTGAAATCATAGTTTTGACTACCTATGTTGATCTGAATGAATTTGCTGAATCTGACATCTAAATTGTATTTTAATTTGTTTCGTGTTTGCGAGGTGACCGTTTAATACAGGTCAGAGACAATAAAAGCGCCTCATTGGGGCCTTTAAAGGGTGACCACGTCCGCTTAATACAGGTGACCACTTAATAGAGGTCAAATTTACAGTAAATATGAGGAGAACATTTCGGGACTTTTATAACTGACCGCTTAATAGAAGGTGACCGCTTAATACAGTTCCGCTTAATACAGGTTTGACTGTAGTACTAAATAGTGCTACCGTATATTACCGTGTATAAGTCGACCTCGTGTATAAGTCGACCCCCCACTTTTGGACTCAAGATCTAGTATTTTTCATGTATCTCGTGTATAAGTCGACCCAAAAGTCCAATGAACAAGTAAGTAGGCGATTTGGATATTCAAGGGCCATTTTGGAGTATTTTAGGGCGAAAGTTTTAGAAAAACAATGGCAAAATCGTTCTATCTAGCTATGTTCACTTGTACGTAGACATGTTGTTTTCCGAGAAGGACTGGAAACTAGTCACGTATATTGTCACGTATAGTACAACGAAAATTCAAGATGGCGGCCAGATAAACAGACGCGTTCGAGATATGACATTGCGAGGTCTTTATCCTTAATAAAACAAGCTTTAATACCATGTATCTAATTCTTTATTCAGATGAAAGAAGTCTCAAAGAATGTTTTTAACTCAAAATAAGCATATGTTAAGAGTTTGATCGATACTACAATAGTTCGTTTACATAAACCCAGCATAAACAGTTTTTATTCCTTGAAAACTTTAGGTTTTTCATAACATTAACTTTTTGTCACTGTGTATAAGTCGACCCCCCGATTTTGAGGTACAAATCCTGACTTAAAAGGTTGACTTATACACGGTAATATACGTATTTCTATTGTTTTCTATTGTTTCATTAGTGCTATTTAGTACTAATTAGTTATTTAGTTTTCAAGCTTTTCTAAATTGCACTCTATAGTAGCAGTGTAGTACCACATGATTGTGGTTTTCATATACCCGTGAAATAAATTTAGCATATTTATCAAATTCTTTTGTTTTCTATTGTATTTATCTGACTATTACACTCTAATATTAATTAGTACACTTTGTTATATGGGTTAACTAATGAAAACCACTCTAATACTACAGTACTACTGCTGCAACTACTATTACTGCTGCTATACGTGTACTAGAGTGATTGCAATAAACCAGTGAAATAAAATTTAATTAGATGTTATTGTGTAATCAGTAATAGTCACAAAAGAAAACAATGGAAATCAAATCTACCAGTGTCTATTAGTCTACTAACTATTTCACAGGTTTATTGCAATCACTCTATTACAAAAAATAATTTTATTTAAATATGTGAAATAGACATTTATTTTAATAGTATAATACACATGTATACAAACATTCATAAATAAATACATACTTTATTGGTCCATTCCCCCCGGGGTACTCCCTTAAATTTAGGACGGGGGTGTGCCGCTGAGTCTCTGAGACCCTGGACCTGTTCCAGACAAAAAAAAAATTGTGCGGCCCTGTTCTAGACAAAATGACCAAAATAGGTACCCTGTTCCAGACTAGAAGCAATAAAAATATACTCTGTTCCAGAGTATTATTGGGTCCAGAGCCAAACTGAACGTAAAATATACCCCTGTTCCAGACAGAAACAGTGATTTGTATACCCTGTTCCAGAGTCAGAGAGACAAAAACCATACGCTGTTGAGCGGCACATCCCCGTATAGTCCATATATGGGAGTACCCCCCCCCCCCCCCCGGGTCCATTCCTCACATGGTTTTTCAATGTCCATTATAATAACAATAATATAGATATTATATATATAATATAATATTAATTATAATATTGACTGATATTAGAATGGTTTTCCAGAGAGTGCTGAACATTATAGGAGCAGTAACTATTATAATAATTGTAGTTCAAGACTTTAGAATTGATTCATTGGTTTATTGCTACTGGTCTATTTCATTGTAACTTACCTAATGAGTGTGGTCATTTTATGATCACATGAAACAGACCTGTAGCAATAAACCAATGAATCAATTATAAAGTGTTGAACTACAATTATTATAATATCATATAATATTATATATACCCGATTGCAGAAACATTGTAGTACAGGGGTTTCAATAGAAGCCCGTTACCGCCGGAGCTCCGGCGTCTACTTGCCGTGCCTCCGGCGGCTACTTTTGTCAGCGTATGATCATACTTTTAATAATTATTGTCTAGATGTAAAATCAAATCAAACAACCTTCATATTTTTTGTAGTATTTATTTAACTTTACATCTTTCACGCACTACAAATATCAAATAGCGATGACTAGTTTCGTTCCTGTATGAACCTCTTCAAATCGCTGATATACAAATCAAACAAATAAACAGACAAAAAAACTTATATTTTCGGAAAAACCTTCGCAGACTTTCGTTTCTTCGCTGAATTTTTTATTTGTAAAAGAGCGGCTTTTACGAACGAAGTAACATAAAAAAGATCGCCTAATTAGCCATACGTGAAGGTACGTCTGCGCTTAGGGCCAGGTAAAGCAGGCTACGTCTGTGCTGGATGAAAATATAAAGTATGCATTTTTACGTTGTGGAAATATATTTACTTAGTGAAATAAGAGTTAAAACATTTAGTACTATTTAGTAATATTTAGTGCTAAATAAGAATTCAGTGAGCCGTGTCAAGAATTAATCATACATACATTTATTCCCATTCGGATTCATTCAATGAAACTGAAGTCATTCATGCTCCAGTGATTCGTTAATGCTTCACTGATTTCTTAATTCACGAATATAATCTCTGATCTAGCAAATCAATTGAAACTGACTGACTGTTAAAATCGGGCATTAAAATCACATTCGTTGTTCTGATAGCTGCTAAATTAATTTTTCGCAAGTTAGAAATTAGCGCGATTGTGTTAGCCCAGACATTCTGGCGCCAATTGCACGAAGTTGTGTGTGCCTCCCTTCTTTAGATTTTTAATTTACATGAGCTTTGGACTCCAAACTTCATTGCCCTCAAATTGTCTTGTATGATTGCATTTTTAAACATCGATTTAAGATTAGTTATGTACTAGTACTCATAGATACAACCGTGTACATATTTTAGTTTAGTATTTTAGATCAATTTTCTGTCAGTTTAAACTTCCTGGAAACTACTCTCAGAAGGCAGGAAATGCTATTTCAGAGACCCTATACCTCAAAATTTTTCGGGGGACCATGCCCCCGCACCCCCCTAGGAATTTGCGCATTTGCCGCTCATCAACGTCACAACTACGGCCCTGATATATGGTGGACGGTATTCTACTGTATATCTTCTATATGACATTCCCCAAAATCAGTACAGGAAAAAAATTTGAGTGTACGGCTACTTTGAGCATCTCGTACAGCTACTTTAAAAATTAATGAAAGCCCTGGTAGTATGAGATGAAAAATGTTAAACATGCTAAAATACAACTGTTTAAGCACTAAATGGTGCTGAAAAGTATTGCTTTAGCCTTGCTGGATGCGATACTAATCTAAAATTGATGTTTCTGATATATTCGAAGCAAATAAGTGATGTTTCACACTTTGCATCTCATTAGATATCTTAAATTGTATCTCATTAGATATTTGTATAAATGTATACTACAACGTTTCTGCAAACGATAGTGCAAACGAGTGTATATAATATTGTATATATAATAATAATCTGATAATAATAATCTGATAATAATTTCACTTATTATATTATTCCTGATTGGCATAATACAATAAACAATAATGATATATACAACTGTATATGTTATTTCTAAACAGGCAACCATCTCAAGATTCAACAAGCTCAAATTGACAACCTCGAACCCCCAGATTCTGAAAAAGTTGGATGAGCTTGGTCAACACCATGATGTGCATCTCTTCAAGGCAAAAGAGAGAATATCTTCAGAGAATGTCATGTTACAGAGAATTGAAGAGAAACACAGTGCAATCTTAACAAAGCATGCATCCCATGTATCATGCACATCATCTTGCATTCAAGAACGGAATGATGTTGTGAAAGAAGAGCACGAGTTAAATAAATCATCTCACCCAGGTTTTGTCATTTCATTTGACAATTTGGACTTCCAACTGCAACGAAAGAGCATGACCATGGATTCACAAAACCGGTACTTTCACTGGATAAACCATCAAATGATAGAGAACAGAGTCTCAGGAAATATCTTAAATTCCAAAGAAGCAACAGCAGACCTGCTAAAGGTTTCTGATCTCAAGTTTCTCCCAACAATTGAAGATCAGCAACGCCAGAGGCATAACTACACAGTCCTTGCTTCAAGAATTTTGGTGGATCACTTTGAGGTTTTACAGCCCCTTAACCCTTTACCTCCAATTAGGTTCAAGGTCCAATTAGGTTCAAGGGCCCCAGTTCTTGAAGGGCTAATTGGGCTGGAATATAATTTACAGAGGACATTAAATAAACCCATCTACTGGTAAAATAAAGCACTGCACAAGAAAACATTATAAAAACTTTTTATTGTTGAATGAATAAACTAACTCATTAATCTATTTGAATATATTGACTTAATTTCTCTCTAATGCTTTACTAAAATTTCTTCAGCCATTGCTAATTACCATATCATGAATAAAACATTATTTACAAGATAATCAGCTACATATTCAAAAAGCTGTGTCTTCAAACATTTTCTCTGGTAATTTACACAAGTTAACGTTTCAAATGAAATGGGTTAGAGGCAACAACAACCCGATAATAATACAATTATAAAATCTCAGTTTGAATTTGGCGCCATTACGCTAGATCACTGTCATTATGGTTTGGGAAGCACTCCATGCAAATCCGTTTTTTGCATCCCTTGCATGCCATTCGACAGAACTTGGTGATCTTCTTTTTCAGGCATCGTTTACAACGGCCTTTGGTGGTACTCTCAGGCCAGTGATCACTTGCATTTGACCTTTGAGATACTGCAAATGAACGACGAGAAAATTTGCCAATAAGTTTTTTCGCCAATTCAAGGCGAAAATCAATCTGCTATCTTGTTTTGTGATTTGGGGCCTCACACTCGATGATATGGGCATTGACTATGCTCACATCCACCAAAAACCACATGATATATCGCCACCACTTCCTAGATTTCCTTCCAACAGCATAGTACTGGCGTTGTTGGTCACTTAAGTCCACGCCACCCATGTTCTTGTTGTACGATACAGCCGAAGGTACTGTTGTTACTTTAATTATTGACCTGTCTTTCTGCTTTCGGTTAACCTTGTCAGTTCTAATAGGAGAAGATTGTGTGCTAATAAAAGTAACTAGCTTTGTATCTTTCCATACTGAAGCTACCAAATTGCCATTTCACCTAAACTTTGACTCTCCTTTTTTGAGTTTCTTCACGTCATCGTTTTTAGGAGACAACTCCGAGGGAAAGCCTTGACGATTTGCACGAATAGTGCCACACATATACGTTTTATCTTTCAAAAGATCCCGAGCAAGATCGATTGAAGAAAAAAAGTTATCACAGTAAACATGGTGATTTTTACCGATGAAGGGCTGGGTTAATTCACGCACAACTCGATAGCCAAGTCCATGCTCGACATTGCCGCCATCTTGCTTTCCTGTATAAATTTGTAGATTACATGCGTAGCCATTTGAAGAATCACAACATTCCCAGATTTTAATTCCCTGTTTAATGGGTTTCATTGGCATGTACTGCTTTAGACTTAGCTTTCCTTTAAATTTGACCATTGCTTGATGTACTGAAATATCTCTCCATGGTAGATATTCATCAAGGAAAGCTTTGTTTACGGCCTCGAGAAGAGGACGCACTTTGAATAACTTGTCGTGGTTTCTCGCACCTCGTGGTATCGCATTTTCGTTGTTGTTCAAATGCAGATACTGAGTTAGTTTATTAAATCTGTCTCTAGGCATAACCTTTTTTACAAAGGGAACACCAAATGCATCGTCTTTCGACCAGTACAAACTTATTTCTGGCAGTTGGTGAAAGCCGAAGAAGATGTGAAGACCGAAGTAAGCTCTGATTTCTTCAACAGTCGTTTCGGTCCACGTTCGGTCTGGCTTATGATAAATACATTGCCTTGCGTATCTGTTTGTTTCATCGACAATGTTTTGAAATACTTCTTCAGTAAAAAAGAGTTCAAAGAAGTCATTGGCAAAGCCATCTTCGGCAATTGCATTGGTAGCTCCTGATCGTGAAGTAAATGGACGAACAACCACTTCTTCTCTCGAACTATTCCATCCCTCATTCAATGTGGTCACGTTAATTTTCGCTTCCGATTCATCTGAATTATCGGTAGATAATGAAATGTCGCTATCAGAGTCCTGTGTTGAGAACTTCTGTTCAGGGTTTTGTACTTTAGAGATTTAGTCCAAACCTTTACCTGTGAGGGTATAAAACTCTGCGGAACAGAAGTTATTTACACTTCCTGTTGATGTTGTCGTCATAGATTTTGTAAAGCTAAAGCTCCATATTCTTACAGCATGAAGCGCAAATGTATGACCACCGATCAGTTTTGCAGTTTTGTATTTTCTTCTCTCTGATCTAATGGCTAATTGGAGGATGGTGAGACAAAAGTATACAAATACATTAAAGGGGGTCATAGTTGAGAGCTTCGCACTGTAAGGTTAGGGGAAGGGATACCTTGACTGGTAGATAAGGGTGAACATTTGGATTACTGATGGAACAGTTGTGCAGCCAAGTTCCTGTTTAGGTTTGAAATAATAGACTAATGAGAAACAGTCTATAATAAATATCCCACTATACATCATGAAATAATAACAAGTAGGCCTTTTGCAACAATAGTACTATCAAAACTACTATACATATATGCTTGCATGCTTGCACAAAATGAAAGTCAGAAATGGAATGAGAACCAAAAATTATCTCCATTCAACATCAAGACTTTGTCTCACCTTCAAGGTGAAATCTAACAAAGTTACATGTACATGCATGGCTTATTCTGTTCTGACATGTTATTTGAGTTGTACATTCAATAGTTTTGATTAAAATGAAAAGGCTTTAAATGTATAACACTAACGGCCAAGTCAGTGCGTAGATCCAAGTGACGTAGCCGGTTAAGTCATTTCAATACGACTTAATGATTGTAAACAAATTAGGGTTAGTTTAAGGGTTAGGGTTAGATTATTATGATTATGTATGTATTCTGTAAACCAATAAATCTTCATTGACATATCAAGAAACATTAATGTCCATTGTCTCAATGGTCTCCAACACTGCTGATGGCACAACTTCTATTTGGTCATTTGAATCAGCGGGTTCCTCTTCCATTAATGAACTATCCAGTTGAGATAATGACAAATTATTAACAATCATTTCAAAAAGTTTGTCATCCTGAAGGACCTCGTTCCACTCATCGAGCAACTCATCATCAAAACAATGATTGTTGTCCTCTTCTAAATGACCACTTTCCTGATTGCTAATGTTAACATCTCCAAATACATTGTTAATGACAGAAAGGATTTCTTTAGCATGCTTGATGTCCCATATTTCAACAGCTTCAAAAATATCTGACAATGTGAAAAGCGTTCCCAAATTATCAATGACCTGTGATATCTGGTCTTCTGAAAAGACCAGCATGAACTGTAAATTGGTAAGGGTTTTAACCTCATCTTTAGCAGTTGTATTAATTAGTTTCATGACAAGAGATTTATGATACCTTGACAAGTGTTGTTCAACAAGTTGCTTTGATTCTTGAGTTACTTCTCTTTGTCTTACTGCCTGATGGCCATCTTTTTCACTTTGATTTACAGGGAATGTCGTATATATCCCACAATCTGACATTCCACAATCGCATTCAGCCGCACGGTTGTCACAACAGAGATGAAGTGTTGCTGGTTGGTCTAATGCTGAGTCAAAATGTTTAAGTAATGTTGTTCTCCTGCATTCCTTGGTTTTCACAAAAGTTTTCATATTTCCTTCCAGATGATTGAGAAGAATCCCATGGTACAAAATAAATGCAACACTTTGATGTCCATCTCTTCCTGCTCTCCCTGTTTCCTGGACATATGCTTCTATATTTTTGGAGGGTCCATAATGTATAACTCTGTGAACGCCCTTACAGTTGACCCCCATTCCGAAAGCAATTGTAGCAATTAATACACGGATGGTTCCATTTTCTGATTGGAAAGAACTGAGAATGTGTTGTTTGTTGGTAGGAGGTGTGCATGAGTGAAGCATCTCAACAAGAACAGATACCTCATGTCCAGTACCAACAAACATGTGTTTTCCAAGCATGCCTTTAATGGTGCCGTACACAATTCCGGATTGTTTTATTGTCTGGCAATAAATGATTGTTCTTTCACAAGTGTCTTTTTTGCTTTGTAATTCATCCACTAGCCAATCAAAATATAACTCATGGTCAGTATCTTTGTTCATGCATTTGACGGAATAAGTCACATTAAATTTATTTGGACTCTCTTTAATCTCATACAGGTTTTCCATAAATAGAATGTTCAAGATTGTGTCTTTTGTCATCTTGGTTGCTGTGGCAGTTAAAGCAATCATGATAGCTTTGGGAGCCAATGATCTTAACTCGTGAAGAAGGGCATAGGACTCACGATATCAGATTTCATTGAATAAAAGGGCACCAAACGTGTATAAATAGACAGTCAAAGATCAGATTCTTAACTTACCATTGCCGTAAAACATGGGCTTCGTCGATAGCCACGGTGCAAAGCTTGCTTAAAGATGCATCGCTACCCAACACAGCACGCCAACGTTCGTTCTTGAGCCACGCTTCTGGTGAGCGGTACACAATTGAATAGTCTCCCTTCTCAATCTTTAAGCGTTCTTCTTCTGTCTGTACACTGCTCAAGCAGATAGCAGACAATCCTAAGCCTTTAAGATAACTTACTTGGTCTTCCATGAGGCTAATCAGTGGGGAAACAACAGCTACAATATGACCACAACGCTTCGTGTATTGATCAAACACGAGCGGAAGAGCTTGATATATCAGTGATTTCCCAAAGCCTGTCGGCAAATTTAAAAACAAATCTTTCTTTTCTATTAATATTTTCAAAATTGTTTCCTTCTGGTGAAGATTTAGACCAGGAATCTTAAACTTTGAAGAGACCAGTTCAAATACCTGATCAAGTTCCGCCATCTTTGATCGCTCGAAAGAATCAATAAAAGACAAGCTATGATTGGTCCAAAGATTTTGGCGCGACTGACTTCTGATTATGAAAGCCACACTGTGATTGGTTAAATCCGGGAAAGGAATGTTGTTCCGGTTTAAGCAGCCGTCAGTGGGCCGAGAGCGTTGCGTGACAGAACTAATGACGGATGCGAGGGACACTAATAATATAGAGGATCTTAATATATTGATAATGACCGAGCGGGGGACTGGGACCGAGTCCCTAAAAAACATTCAAACAGAGGTGCAGTAACAAAAGTGCTGATCCAAAGTAGCAAAACGCTGAGAGATCATACTCATAAAGTGCTTATTTAAAATATTTTAAGTTTTCTAACACTTAAAAGTGATAATTTTGTCAAAAAACAAACAATTTAGAAACCAGTCCCCCCTCCTTTGATGCCTTTGGAGAAAGTTACCTTCGTAATCATCATTCATACACCCTATGCAATGCTCGAATTCTTGAATTTACATAAATTTGCAAAATCTGAAAGAATAATGAGTTAAGTAAAGGTAAAATAATAAATTGAAAGATCATCCACAGTTTAGTAATTACCCCAGGCCTAAATATGGCCATTTTAGGGGCCTTAATGAATTTTTTTTGGGGTGGCCTTTAATACACCTAAACAAGTTAAGCTTTATATCATTTTAAAGCAGGATAACAAGGCAATTAAAAAAAAAATTATTTTAAAATGTATATCTGTTTTTCAAGACAGGGTGTGTCAATTAGTCACATGCAGCTGTCAATCATTCTCAAAATTTGAGGATCAAATTACACTTAAGGTCTTATAGATCCAACCCCTCAAAAAATGTTGAAAGAAAAGTTATAGCCCTATATCTGAGGACTTTATTCCTCAAATTTTATTTTATTGTAATATCAGCCACGTGTTTGTGCTCTATTGTAATAAAAAATGATATCAACATGAACCAATAATATTGTTATTAATATGTAGTACATTTAGTGTCAAGGAAGTTGTATATATTGTAAAAATCAGTGTATACATGTATTTATGGCACTAAATTGATAAATATATGGACCGTTGTTATAAATTAACTTCTATCGCAGTCTTTGCCGTGCGCGCCATTCCTTAAAGCAGTTCCTTGCTGGAGTACAGTGCAGATAAACCTTTTCACAATGAGGTGCACTGCAGAAGGACTGAACTTTGTTCTAGTCTTGAACTTCTTGTAGCACAATTTGCAGCTTCTGCGTACTTTGTCAAACTCTACCATATGGTCAGTGTGGAAGGTATCTGCCTTTGGAGGCTCTTTGGGTAGTTTATTATACAAGGGAGGATTGCCATACTGCACAAATCCAAGCAAATCTCTCACTAATTCCTCTCTGAATTCGAGGACAGAGTACTTCTTGGGCCTTTTCAACTCATCCATACCAGGATTGGCTCGTCGATGGATTTCAAACAAAATATAACTATTGACAATAGAAATGTCACTCATGTGGAAAAATAAAACCTTCCACCAACGTAAACACTTCCGTAATAAGTTATTCTTGGACAAGATCTGATCTGACCTGTCCACAGCATTCATGTACGAGTTGTATCTGTTAACTGCCTTTGGTTGTTTCACTTCCATATTTGTCCATTTCTGTCCAACTTTACTTTTTCTTTGAGCGGTCACATATTCATTGGCATTGTCGATGGTTGACAACATTGTCACAAGTCGATTGTCCACCCACTGTAGTGCCAGACATTCTTCATCCCTTTCCCATCTCATGCTTCCTCTTGCCTTCTTCTTAGCCCATGTCTTACCACCTTTCATACTTTCTGGGAATCCTCTCCTATTCTCTGTAATCGTCCCACAAGTATACACACCAAGCCTGAACAGATGCTTTACTAGTACTGTTGATGTATAAAAATTGTCAATGAACAGATGGTATCCTTAGTTCAGCAAAGGCTGCATAAGCTTAGTTACCACATCAAATCCAAGACCATTGACACTTGCTACCTGCCCAGCAACTTTCCCAGCATAGATATTGAAATCATAAGTATATCCATTTAATGAATCGGCAACAACCCACAACTTTATCCCCCATTTTGTGGGTTTGTCCCGAATATATTGTCTTATTCCTGATCTGTGCTTCGATTTTACCATCCGTTCCTCTATTGCCACATTCTGTGAGGGTTGGTATAGAGATTTACAAATGTCTTTGAATTTATCAACAAATGCTGTCACCTTGCGTAGTTTGTCTTCCTTTTGTTCTGAAGCTGGGTCCACAAGGTGAAGCACTGCCATTAGGGCTCTAAATCTCAGTCTTGGCATAATACTTCTAGCCCATAGTCCATGATACAAAGTTTTGACACTCCAGTATCTTTGCACAGTGCTAACATTCACAAGACCAAAATATATTATCAACGCAATCATCCTGTAAAGTTCATCAACTGTCGTCTCAGCCCATGCTCCATCTCTGTCTGCATAACTTGGTTTGGCCTCAATAACTGACCATGCATATGCATTTGTGTGTTTACAAATTTCAGTCATCATACCAAGTCCAAAAAAGAGTTTGAAGAAGTCTATTGCTCTGATCATTGTGTTTCTGCAGATAGGTGCTTCCAGGTGAAGTCCAGGTTGTCGTACAGGTGTAAATGGGGGTAAGTTATTGGATCTGTCTGGATCATTGTAGGAATTTGCAGAGATAAGAACAAGATCAGTTCTTTGGCCTCGTTGCTGGACGCTTCTTTGACCTCTTCCACGGGATAGGACTCTTCCACGGGACTGGCCTCTTCCACGATTGACTTGTCTGCGTGCCCGACCTCTGCCTAACTGTGGTCTTTCATGCCTTGGTGTGCTTGACTGATCAACACTCTCTTCCTCACTAGATCCACTACACTCAACTTCAACCCAGTCACTATCTTCATCTGAACTTTCTTGGTCACTAAAATGTAAATCATTGGCTAAATGTAAAGGTTTATGCTTGTTTACAAACAAAAATTATCAAAGATGTGAAACTTTGTTTTTTTTTGAACACAAAAAAATGAAAAAATTATCAAAACTTGAATGTTTTTTAGCAAATGAATAAAACAACTGTAGTTCAAGTGAGAACCACATAAATCAAACTCTACAACCTATTTTACGATTAGAAATATATATTTTCCCGCGAACTGACTTCAGCTGACTAATTAGCATATTGCACGAGGTGATAGAACTTTTCAAAGCGACTCGAAATGTGTTGTTTATGCTTCGAAATCTTGATGAAACCTCTACATTTAACACACTGATAGTCTTATGAAGACTTGTTTGTCGTTTGTGAAGATGTAAAAGTCATTAGGAAGATATAATTACCTTCAAAAGTCGATCTGAAGCAAAGTGTAAACAATACATGAGAGAGACGCTTACGAAACATACCTCAACTTGGTCTCGAAATCGCTTGGATTTAGCAGTTCTTCGTCCAGTTCAACTTCCTCTTCACTACTCATCCCTCCAGGACTACTGTCTATATCACTATCTTCATTTTCAGGGTCTCGAGCACACAATTCCGCGACTTCTTCGACTGTAAAGGTTGTACGCGATCTCTTACTACACGACGCCATCTTGAAATTATGTGAAATTCGCTACACGCTGAACGAAAGCTTTGTATCGGAAGAACCAATCGTAGTAGAGAATTCAGACAGCTCACAATGTGATTGGTTGATAACACAGAACATTTTGAATTCAATGGGGGTTGATGCGTTGCCATGGTAATTTTTTACGTCATCGGTCTCAGAAGACCGATATTTATAGGAGCGGACACCAAAGAGTTAATAAAAATGAAACCATCATAAAGTAGTAAGCGTTTGAAAGGTGCAAATTACATGGAAACGAGGCATTTAGGGCCAATGTCCGGTTTCTGGCACAAATCTTTGTAATTTCAAGTCACTATACCGTACCGGTCAGAAGTAACTTCTCTCCATTGTGTTCGCAAACAAAGAAAATTACATGTGAAAAAACTCAGAATGAGTTGTTTCAACGATGATAGTTCGATCTTAGAATGAAGATTTAATATTGGTGACTTATTTGGACTAACCTCTGTGAATGGAGTTTACCAAAATGCTCAAGTTTATATCACGTCGTACGTCTCAATTACAAGACCGAAACATTTGAACCTTGTGACCTTCAAAGTAAATAATCGATTGAGTAATTGTGGTTTACGCTTGTAAAACTTTGGGAAACCCATGGAATAATTAACAAATAACTGATAGTTTGTCATGGTATGTCCTCTGATAGACCACGGTTTGCGTCATCGAGTCGTCAAAATTGCTGTGGAATCACGAGGCGTAGCCTACAAACTTTTGCTTTAAAACATATTGCAAATCGCGCAATCATGGTATATAATTTTCTCACTTTTTCATTGGTTGATGGAATTTGTAAACAAACATCTTGCCATTTTGAGTGGTTAGATTTTGACAAGCAACCATTTCAATGCTACTTGCAAACCTGTCAAATCAGTTTTCAATTTTATCGGCAAACAGCCTTGTCCTGGGGATCAGCCAAAATCAGTTCAAAATCAAAGCTTTCAAGTCTGAAAGAAACTCTTAGAGAATTAATTCTCAGTGGGGAAAGCTTCACCCTGTGCCTGGTCATTGTGTGAAATCTGAAAGATGCCTTTTGACAGTCAACAAAGACGAAAAATACGGCTACAATCTGGAAAATGCAGTAAATGGAGAAAAGCATGAGGTCGCTTGAAAAATATGAAATAACGTTAGAAAACAGAACTTCAGCGGAGTATTCATGGTCTGTGGATTTTCTCGAGTCATGGATTTATACCATCAGAGGGTCCAAAAGTCAACAAATGAACTTCCCCCCCCCCCCCCCCCCCCCCCCCCGTGAATAGCATCGATAGATCTAGTTTTTACTTCGGAATGAAAGAGCAAACTGTGGAGATCGAAGTGCTGCAACTGATGGACAATTTGGCTTGCTAATGCTATGAACTGTAGATGTGGTTTACGATAGTCAGCTCGGTATGTACTCTTTAATAGTCACTGTAAAAAAAATGTAGCTGAAAACATGTTTTTCGTTTGACAAAATTAAACATTTTGCATCATACGATCGATTGATGACGTCCTACCTTGGTATGTACTCTGGTAGACCACGGTTGATCGACCAATGAGAGAGCGAGAAATTGACTAGTTGTGGTAAAAAACAGAAGAGAGTTTAACTATTCTATGGACAATTGGCGATCGAAACTCAGCTTAACGTAATGATGTGAACCGGAACAAAACGGTCACAACTTGTGAAAAGATCGGTGACGTGACGATAACGATCTCTGTTTTATCAATCTGATAAATCGTTCTAAAACCATCTGAAAATCTTTCTCTGGTTATAATTTTAAGTCAGCCAGTTACAGCTGAATATTTGAGATCTAAGTTTTAAAGCTCAAAAACTAAAATAGTAACGAAAACACTGTAAAGAATGTTCTGAGGTGACAGACGAGTAATTTGTATATATTAGTTGTCACCTTTAGGTTTGTCTAAATTGAAGTTGAAGCACGAACATTTTGTGAACTATTTGCAGTAAAAAGACCATCTTTATGATAGCATTATTCAAATGTTAGTTTTGGAGATATACAGTACTGCTTAGAAGTATGTTAACATTTTTTTAGCGTGGAGTCTGCGTGGACTCTGCATGGAGTCTAGATGGACTCTGCGTGGAGTCTGAGTGTAGTCTGAGTGTAATCTGAGTGTAGTTTCACCTTTGTTATACAGTCTTTTGTTTACGTTACACGCAGGCTGAGTGTAGTTTGAGTGTAGTGAAAATTAATTGAATCCAACGGCGATCAAAAGCCCCTGGGTTTCCAAGGATGTGTTGGATGACGATCGAGACATTCATGTTCGTATTTACTATAAAATTAAATCTTAGTTCAAAACCAAAAGAATCCTAAGCCCGATATAATGTAAAATTACTAAAGATGTTAGGAGCATTTTATAGTCTAGTGTGGACCGTCCTTTCACTTCTTTTTGAACGTGAAGCCGGTAAACTTGAACGTGAAGCCGGCAAACAACAAATACAAACTTACGACATTAACGTACATGCACGAAACTTAGCTCGTTTTTAAGCTAAATACTAAAGAAAATTTTTATAGTATTTTGACTGGTGTGAAATTATATCTAATTTTAGAAAGAAAACGAACAACCGACGAACGAAGCATCCTTGCACTTTGTCTCAACAACACCATAGTGATGATCGTAAACAATCTTGTTGAATCACAGTTTCTAAGCCTTAACTGTAGGAGAAAATACTCACATTATGATAATATGATATAAATGTGATTTATAGTAAAGCTCTCTTCACAAGAAATCACTGTATCTCGGAGATTCGCCATTAAAAAGTACAGTACCGCTCAGAATTATAGGGACCATGCAAACGCGTTTAAGATTTTGCCAAACTAGTTCGAACTAGTTGAAACGCGTTTTTTAAACGCAAACGCGTTTGTTGTTTGAATAGTCAAACGCGTTCATAAACAAGTTGATCCGCATTTCATAATGAGCTAAACAAAGCCATGTGTGATTCCTTTGTCATGCCTTTGTCATCCGAATTAGACTGTTCGTCTTTAGTTTACGACTTTTAAATAAAGTAAACAACTTCAAAAGGTATTTCTCATGAAATTATTATCGAACGAAAAACCTCCTTTTAAAACACATATGTTTATCTATACTTGTGTTCAACGGCATGCACGTAATCAGTGGTGTTTCTTTTCAAAAAGAAATAAAAATGCGGATCACGAATCTAATAGATTGTTAGAGTCATCCATCACAAGATTAAGCAATAACTTAAAGTTGGCCTCGATCAAAGTTCAAAATGACGCCGTCTTTGGCTAGTACATTGTAAATTCTTGTGATTATGCTTACAAAGTCCGATGGCATTTCAAAACCCGTTCTGGTATCAAAGCAGAAAAGTTTACATTCTTCTTGAGCCGGCACAACAGTTTTTAATTAACACAACAAAGTTCTTCAGCCGTATGAAACCATCACTGCGCGAGATGGCCGAGTTGTTTACAACACTCTACACTTGATAGGGACATGCTTTTTGCTAGAATAGAAACTTCATCTTGAAATTCATATAAACACATATATGAACAACCAACCAAAAACAAAGTTCATCACAGTTTTATAGAGTATTTATTACTTTTACTACTGAGTCCTTACTAATTCCTTAATTTACTACTTGGTACTAAATCTGTTAAGTACTTTACTACATTTTCCGGTAGTTTGTAAACAACAGGCACAACCTTCCTTTATACTTTATACAACCGTCCATTATACTTTCGGCATTTTTACGGAGTTACCGTATCCCAAAACCCTTGAATGCCATTGACTAACTGTTCTTTGTTTGACGGCTTTAAAACTAAAACTACTGATCGCAGGTGGTGCTTCAGCTCGTGCCACATATTCTCTATGGGGTTCATATTGGGGCTCTCTGTGGGGGTTGGCCAGTAGTTGATGTTATATTGCTCTATTAAGGTATCAGGGTACCCCAAACGACCGTCATGCACGCAACACGCTCTAGCGCGTACTCGTTACGCTAAAACCTCTATAAAGTATACATTTTCTGAAAGCTGAATAAATGCAGAATTCAATAAAACAATTAAGTTTTAGAACAAAAACAGTATATTTTAAATAGGTAAAAAAGTTCAGATTTTCACATCACTATAATCGCCGAGGTCTCATACAGCCGCAATTTATCTGAAATCCTTGACTAATACCTTTATAAGCTCATGAGATATAGCTTACAAAAAAGGTGTCTCCGTTTATCGAGAGTACCAGTCTCTCAATATTTTTTTAAGATTTTTGCCACAGTTTGACGTTTGATAGTAATGATGCCTTCTTCTTTTAATGCACGAACTATTGAATTTATGCTTTTCAATTCAAAAGTCACTAATATTGTGACCAGTTAAATTTCCGTGCAACTGACTTTCGTGCATGAAAAGCACTGACTATGCGCAGCGTCAAGCTATCTCATGGGATCCCTGGTGCAGTTGATGATGAGATAGAATACCTCTAGGTCTTGTAGCTTGGATGATTGCTTGAGCAATAGATGCTAGTTTTAAATTTGCATCCTTGCCAACAAATCTGATTTCTAAAAAGGACTTCAGCAAGTCTGGAATGAACTCCAAAGCGCGTTCTATTGAAAATATTTCTTCTGTGGATGGGTAGTTATCGCTTGAGCCATCCAAATGTTTAATTTCACTCTTTATAAGCTTTGCTGCTGTCTCAACAATCCTCATTTTCTCTGATTCCGAGTCTTGTGTTTTTGGCTGGCTATAGAAATCGTGTATGATTGATGACGCAGTTCTATAGAACGTGATAACATTGGGCTTATTCTTGATGTTGGCTACAATGATTTTGCCACCAAAATGTTGCTGAAGCTTTTTTTTCATGTGTGAAGGACTGTAAGCTTCTTCTTCAGAGCCCTCGAGATATTCCTCCATTTTTTTACCAGGTCATTTACTGTTATTTGTTCTTCGTCATTTTCCTCAAGATACTTTGTAACCATTAAAAATGCATTAATTCTAATGTCGTCAACTGGTCGTCCTTGCCTTGCTCGTTTTGGCTCAGTGCTACTAGCATCACTACAGTGTTGTTTGGGGATTTGTTTACAAGTACGAAAGTTGACACTGCATGTTTGATGGTATACAGCATCTGCGGCATGAAGATCTCGAGAATATTCGAGTCTCCCTAGGACTGTTTCTGCCCATTCGTCATTTCTCTCTTGACAAACCTTTGCTATGGAATCCTGGAAGTCCGTTGTTCTGACGGGAATGACATTATATCCTTTTTTCCTTCCATCATATTTTGCAGGTAAGCCACATAAAAAGCAATGCTCTTTTGAATTAAACGTAGGTGTTATTGAGCGTCGGCTGATAGTTGATTTTTCTTCTTCGGCAGTTGGGTTATCCGATTCTGCTTTTTTTTGCCTGCAAAAATATTTTCGACATTTCTGATGAACACCTCTACCAGTAACTGCTTTGATATTTTTCTCCCCATCAGATAAACCACTGACACGATTAATGCTATCACTTCCTTTTTTAGTTAAGGACGTTCGCGGGCAATTGAAGTTATAATGTCAATTTTCTGAAACTTGGCATACAGATACTCTATCGTATTAGAGTTAAAAAACTGAAATAAAAAAATGGGGATCACCGTGATCGTTTTTGAGCTACACGCCGAGCAAAACTGATGATTTTGAAGAGAAAGTTATAATATATAATACATAATAATAATAATAAGCTCGTTGGCTATCAGCTCATGTACGACTCGATTTCGTGAAATAATTGTTAAATATACTTCAGATAGATCGAGGGTGCATGTCTGTATTAACTTATTTTTCCAAGATTGAGTTAAACATTTATAGCCATTATTATTCATTTTTTGAAGGCAAAAAGTTAGCAGATGGAAAAGGCCTAAGCGGGGCAGGCAGACTCACCCTGGCAAGAGTAGACACTTTCCAGAACTTTTATGGCAGGGCTATAAGAGATAACAAGCATGATGCAAAAGCAATGTCGAAAGCTACAATGGCTATTCTGAAGCATTACAGTAGCTCTTTAGACAACCTACAACATGATGATTGTCCAGAAGGACCTTCATCATGGTGCAGCTTTCAAAGGGATTTAGCCAATGGGACAAATCTACATAAGCCCATCAAATATCCACTGTCTAAAGCAGTAGTGGAAGTTATGCAGCCACTGTTTGATCGATTTGGAGATGAGTCTTTCCTGGTTGGTTGTGAAAACTGTTACACGCAGAATGCCAATGAATCTCTCCATCATGTCATTTGGGGTATGGCGCCAAAGGATACATACACCTATGCACAAGAAGTGAATACAGCCGCCAGCCTTGGAGTGTTGCAGTTCAACCGTGGATTCCCTGACACATATAAAGACTTACTTCAAAGACTGGAAATAAAAGTCCAACCAAATATGTCTACCATGTGGAGCAATATTGATTCAGAAAGGTTGTACCAAGCCGCATACCGCAGTTCTGAGGTAGTAAAGTAAAAAAGAAAAAAGAAAAGAAAGCAAAAGCTGAAAACAGGATGCATTCATTCATCAGGAAGGTGTTATGTACAAATCACAAGCATTTCATGTAGGCAAAAATACAAAACCGAAAAAAAAGTCTAAGTCTAAAAAGAAATGAGCAGATAATAGTATATCGATGATGAGAACTTTTTAAAAACAATTTTTTACTATTTTGATTAGATTTTGAACAATAAAGTACAGGCTTGGGAACAGGGAACAGGTGATATTTTTAAACTAAAATGTAGCTAGTTAAAATTTATTTATTACATTTACAGCAAAAAAACCTTGTATCGCGACCTTCAACCTTTCGTTTTGAAAATTTCAGTTGGATTTTGGGTTTTTCTGTTCCAACAATCACTATATATGTCCACAAGATTTCTTGAGTACAAAGGTAACTGCATGTTCAGCATAAACAGCATTATTTAAAGTACTAAATAGTCACATTTCTATTGTTTTGTATTGTATTTAGTACTAATTAGTGCAAAATATATATTGGCAGAACAGAAAAATCCAAAATCCAGCTGAAGTTTACAAAGCGAAAGGTCGCGATGCAAGGATTTTCGATGGAAATGTAATTTATTGATCCCCTTGAAAGAGTAAATTATATATTTATATTTATTATATGTTTCATGAAAGCTTTCTTCATTCTAGAAAGAGTAAATTATATATTTATATTTATTATATGTTTCATGAAAGCTTTCTTCATTCTAGTGCTGCAGTTCTGGTAGAACCATTGACTTACAAAATTCATTCATATACTATTTTTAATAATTATATTTTAATTTTGAACAATAACAGGCTAGGGGAACAGTTCATATTTTGAAATTGTAGCTACTAAAATTTATTTGTTATATTTAAATATTTATTTCTTGATCCCCTTGAAAGAGTAATATATTTATGATTTCATGAAAGCTTTCTTCATTCTAGTGTTGCAGTTCTGGTAGTTCCATTGACTTACAAACTTCTTTCATAGACACTAGATAGCCATGCTGTAAAAAATATATAAAACAAGAACTGCAAGTAAGATAACTATACTCGTGGTCACGTCTTTATTTTTGTATCCTGCTTGTATATAGTAGTATGAATGTACTGTGGTGCACGTTTAAACATAAGTAGGAATTAATAAATATAAAGACAGCCTATTATATATGCTTACCTCTCTTATCTCTCCCTTTACATCTCCTGTTACTAAATGTCGAATGAACTGAAGCACTAATGGTGGAAAAGAGTATTCTGCTTCGGGTGGCCCGACTTCGTTTCTCTACATGTAACAGTGGGATAGATAACGTGATAGATTGATTTATGATTACTGTACAGTGTATGATATAAGCATAGTCTTCAATTATGTATATGAAGCATATCTCAAGTTTATACTTTATATCCTGAAAGTCTGATGAAAAGGAATCGGTATAATTTTTTATTGAAATACTAGCGTTTGATAATTTCCCGACATTAGGAGGCATTACGACAACCGGACTGAACCGGCAATGAAAAAAAAAAACCCGCCAGCATATGCATATTTGTATTTGAACACTTATCAGTAATGCATATGCCCAGGTACAATAATGGACGTATCTGTTTCGTCTCGCTGGTCTCCCCCTTCTCATTTGACTTAGCACACTGAATTCCAAATTGTCGGCGAAGTGAGTACCGTCAAAGCTAAGCATATGTGGTAAAAATACGTTGTTTGTTATGAACGCGGGTATAAACAATAGATCGATCCATATAATTCCGCTGATCGTAGGATCAGTTGACAATCCATAACCGCTACAAATTCCTATCTTACCCTGATGCTATCATGTCCCCAAGCATCAAATCTCTGGGGTTTTGTTCTACGCTTACTGCTAGGTTTTCAATCATCTCTTCGTTTCTTTGTCGCCTCGCTCTTCTCACTCTTGGCATAATGATGAGACGAAGTTGACTGTAGAAATCAGAAGCTATCCATAGTTTTTTTGATATGATTCGCTTTCAAAAGAGTGATATAGATAACTCTGATGAAATATGAATACCTACCTTCTAGATCTCGGTGAAAAGAAAAATTAACCTTCGTCTGTTTACAATTCCAGGCTAAGTACTCGTGGTCAATTTTCCCGCCAGCACATGGAAAACCCCGTAAAATGTAAATCGATCCTCGATGTTTGCTCTAAATGCGTCATCGTTGTAATTAGAGCGCATATTTGTGGTGGCTTAATCTTCTAAAGTCAACAAAGGCGCAAACTTGCCTTGAAAACTCTTTTGCCTTTATTTCGGAAACAAAATAGCCATGAATCAAGCGCACATTTTGAGTTTCCGGTCAAAGGGATTTTATCCAATTTAGCTGACATTTGGTAGACACTTTGTCAGATAAATATTCTTCAAATAGATTTCTCTGAATTCTAATATTGAATTTCCTTCTAAAATTATAACTTGTTTTGTAAAGTGTTTTCCAGTTTTTGCAGAGCTCGAAGGGGTTAATTTATAAATAAACGGAGACAACTTTTTTGTAAGCTATATCTCATGAGCTTATAAAGGTATTAGTCGAGGATTTCCGATAAAGTGCGGCTGTATGGGACCTCGGCGATGATAGTGATGTGAAAATCTGAACTTTTTTACTTATTTCAAATATACTGTTTTTGTTCTAAAAACTAATTGTTTTATTGAATTCTGCATTTATTCAGCTTTCAGAAAATGTATACTTTATAGAGGTTTTAACGTAACGAGTACGCGCTAGGCTAGAGCGTGTTGCGTGCATGATGGTCGTTTGGGGTACCCTGATACCTTAAGAAAGCTATTTTAGACATCAAATAAGGAAAAATGGATCTTATTTCGAAAAAAATGTTTTTGGTCATTTTGACTTCCGGTTTAAGAGCGCGCGCGATCGTGCGCAGTAAGAATGCGCGCGAGCAATGACCTCGAACGTCCTTAAGACAGCAATTGGTTGACCTTATCACAAATACAGCATGTCTCCATTGAAGAAACTACCCCATTGTCACTCGATATAGCGAGAATTTCAAATAAAGTATGTTTTTTCTTAGAATCGATCAGTTATATTGACAGGAAACTAAAATTTTTAGATAAACTTACCTTCACTTGAACTTCACATCATTAATAGCCATTAAAAAAGCAATATAACCAAGTAACTATCTAAAAACTCTTTCAATACTTACAGACTTTCAAAGTAACTTACGATAAACAGGCGTTCCTTTCCTAGCTAAAAAGTACTGGGGAGAGTTGTCTTAATTTTCTCGTAATTACTCGATAAAAGTTATTTAAAATTAAGAATAATATAGTATATTGATTGTATAACCGCATTTAATATAACAACGAACAATGACAGGTAGTTGCGTTAATTTTTGTTACAAAACTGATATAGTTTTACTATATTGCGTTCCCTGTACTTAGTGATGGGATCCCTGTGTAATAAGCTCGAAATTTCCGAAATTTCAACGCTTTATTTAGGCATGTTCCACCACATGGATTTTGGGTGATTTTTAATATGTTATTAAGAAGGCTGTCCTTGAATGTTTGGCAGTGAAAAAAATTATGTTGCAATTAGTTCGATCAAAACCACAAATAGTTTGTAGATTGACTGGACTATATGCTCTGTCTTCCTGTTGCATATTTGGTCGTTTTCTGTGCCTTCTCTCCTTAACACGTCCCTTATATTCGAACAAGTGTCACACTTTCCAAATCTGTTTTCCTAAAAAATTCAGAGAAGTTGAGCGGAATACACTGAATGGCTTAAGTCAAGCCCCATTTACACGTCAATATGTTTTGGACACTGCACTTTAGGTATGCATGCCTTACTTTTCTAGCATGGAACTCGTGAATTGTGTTGTTTACACGATACAATTCATGGGTGCTGTGCTAGAAAAATAAGGCACGCGTACCTAAAGTTAGGGAATGCCGTGCCCAAAACATATTGTCGTTTAAATGGGGCATAAATTGACGAAAAATATACGAACTGAGAAAGAGAAGAATGAGTCACGTAAGACTCATGAGATTCGTGCTCAAGCACGGGAGCACTGAGCAGTGAAACTGGAATGTACTTGAAAATTAAAAACAATAAATCGTATTGTGAGAAACGTAGTATTTCAAATTTACCTTTGCTATTTTCAAACTTTCGTGAAGGTGGCGTTGGAACAAACAGACATACCCTTTGCTTCCATTGCCCTACACATATCCTGGTATACATCACTTTGCTTGGTATTGGAGGACAAGTGCCAGTTGGTGGTATTAGGCATATAGTCACATTGTTCTTTGAAATACCTGTCCAAGAAACGGATTACTTTGTCTGTTTCGACAGAATACGGTATATTCGCAAAGGAGCCGTGCTTCTCACTTACTCTTCCTTTTAAATAATCTGCCTTTAGATTATAAAATCTTCGAACAGTAATCCCTAGTGTTTTAGTCCATGCTGACCAACATACCGGCAACCCAGATATCGTGTAAGTGAATGTCCCTCTTTCTGGTTGATTATTGTCAAACCAGTCCAGAATCATCTTGCGCTGAAGCTCATGAGTTGGATAATCCTTACAAAAGTTATCACAGGCCTTCTTCAATTGTTCGAGTGTGAGCTTCTTCAAGCATTCGTCATTGCAGCAATTGCCATGAAGAAGTTGCGACGAAGGCAGCACTGTTGATCTGTGTTTTCCTGCAATCAAAAATGTTCATCAATGTTACTGTGTGGAATTTTATATGGCATCAGATCCTATCATTGTTATACCTTTAGGTCCTTTAAGTTTTGCAGAAGTGGTTTGACATTCAAGTTTGTCGTTTTGCACATTCCTACAGTCTACACCAATTCCAGCAGAAAATTCTCCCTCTATGTCAGACTCTGACTCATCTGAAGAAGGGACAGGAGAAGCGGGATCTTTTGTTTTAGGTCTTTTTTGGTAAAAGATTGAACCAACAAATTCTCCACTGATATCGAGAGAATCTGTTTCAGCATCATTTGAAACATGGATTGATGTGTTCGGCTCTACTTCTTCATCATCAGACTCGCTGTCGAATACATCATACAATCGGCGCTTGGACTTTGCCGGTGTTGAAGTAAATATTGGGGTTTGACTCGCTTCAGTAAAGATGCTTCGCACGTCAGTTATGTCAAATCCTAAAAACTCATTTTCGCTGTCACTAGAATCATCAATTTCTTTGGATAATTGAGAGCAGCTTGCTTCGCTTTCTTCCATTCCTCATCAAGTTATGATCGAACCATTACTGGCTGAATCAGAGTATAAAGCAGTTACATTTACCAACGAGTTATAGTTACTGAAGCTTACTGAGACATCTAAAGGAAATTTTGTCTTGTAATAGTCACTAACTGTAAGAAAATAAACCAATTGTAAAGGTGTGAACTTTATGCTAATTCGGGTGTTTTAGTTTTGACGTCACACGGCAAATTTGAATTTGTGGACATGGATAAGCATCACACCGTAAACATGGATAAACATCACACCGTAAACATGGATAAACATCTCAACAATAACGACATGATGGAATGGTAAGTCTAAGAGATTCGAATTCTATATAGTTTGCCAACTACTGCTAGCTTTAACGGTAGGATCTATCAAATCGCAGGTTGAAGAATAATTTTGAAGTTGCAAGTGGTTGCGAAAAAGTTCCAGTGGAAGTGGTTCGTGGAGTTTTAAACGAGAAGTTCGCCGAAGAAACAAACAATACTTTTGGAAAAGCAGTACGTGAGGCTTTCGCAGGAGTGAGCAGAGGAAGAGACGGTGGAGGCTACATCTACCATCCGTTGAAATGTCGATGCCTGACAGTAGACAAACAAATGACAGTGATGGTCCATTCAAACTTTTCCAGAAAGCCCAAAAAATGTCAGTCTAAAAACAAAGTTAAGACATCTGGAAACGAAATCCATTTTATTAGAGAAGAGGGAAAAATCACTGAAAAGAGAATGATCAAATATTAAGCAGCTCAATAGAAAACTTAAAGAAGCCCTCTCAGAACGCCGTGGAACGGAATCAAAAGATGCCCATGCATCTTTGCACACAACAAAGTCTACTATGGCAGCCGTTAATATGATCCATCCTGACGAGTTGGAAAAAGAATCTTCAGTGACTGGTATTGGAGAAGGGAGTTATGGAGAGTGCAGCTTGTACCGTTTTAAGCGCACAGGGAATTTGGTAGTAATAAAGAGCCTGAAACAAAAACAACCTGATGCAGTGATTCGTGAAGCAAGAGCCATGCAGTCGGTTACCAGCGAGCGATTTCCTTTTATCTACGGGGTTCAACTTACTCAACCTCCTTACAGTATTGTCATGCAATTCATTGGCAGCTATGAATCCAAAAGATCATGTACTCTATATAACGTTCTGGCGACTAAAAACATTTTTTTCTAGAATTAAAGCAAGGAATGCAAAGAAAAGACTGGATATCAATTTGTCAGGACTTTGCCGACGAACTATGCCATCTTCATGATTTACGCTTATTACACAATGACCTCAAGAGCAACTGATCTGGGCAAGTCATGTAAGGCCTCTTCTCCTCCACCAGGAAAGAAGTATTCACATTCATATAATCACATAGCACCTGAAGTACTACAGGGTGGATGCTTTATATACGAAAGCAACATTTTTTCTTTGGGCCAAATTTTAAATCTCGTTTGGTAACATTTTCGAATTATGTGAAATACTACAACAATGCATGAACAATACCAGCGTAATGCGACCAACCGCTTGGATTATTATTGATAAACTTACCACTATGCAGCAATAATTGTAATTCGAGTTGTATTTACATTAGACTGAAAGTCCGTTTTCCCTCTTTTTCCTATCACTCGCGATTTCGCGACTCGCGACCATTTGCAATTCGTCGCTCGCTATCTGAATAAAAAGTGTGGTCGACTTTATTGCAAAGTCTATTATACATATACGATTTGATATATCTGTGTATATGAAATACAAGCAGAGATTTTGATGCAGAGACTAGTCTCCATCACTTAAATCGGCTTTTTGTTATTCCTTAGTAATAAATAAAAAATAAAGCTCCATCCAACCTATTCCCTTTCAATTCAGTAATCCCTTCCAACCTATTCCCTTTCAATTCAGTATTCCGTTCCGACTTATTCCCTTTCAATTCAGTATTCCCTTTCAACTTATTCCCTTTCAATTCAGTAATCCCTTCCAACTTATTCCCTTTCAATTCAGTAAACCCTTCCAACCTATTCCCTTTCAATTCAGTATTCCCTTCCAACTTATTCCCTTTCAATTCAGTATTCCGTTCCGACTTATTCCCTTTCAATTCAGTATTCCCTTTCAATTCAGTATTCCCTTTCAAGCTATTCCCTTTCAATTCAGTATTCCCTTTCAACTTATTCCCTTTCAATTCAGTATTCCCTTTCAACTTATTCCCTTTCAATTCAGTATTCCCTTCCAACTTATTCCCTTTCAATTCAGTATTCCCTTCCAACTTATTCCCTTTCAATTCAGTATTCCGTTAATAATAATAATTTAATACTTATATTGCGCGTGTTACATGGGAAGATGCTCACACGCGCATTACAAGATATCACACTAATTACAATAACAATATACTAATTACTCAATGTTACACTACTAACCACAGGTATCCCAAGCTCTAGCTTGTTGACAGAGAATACAGAGAATGTATGTGAAATTTAAATCGTAAAATTTTTGAAATAAATGGCAATATTTGTCTTCGTTTATCTGTGTATTCGTGTTTTATTGTATATTTGAATGTTTTCTGGTGATTTGGTGGTGTTTTTAGGTGATTTTAATCCCATGTGCACCAGAGGATATCATTGCCTTTTCTGAGAAAAAATGTGAGGAAGAACTTAAAATGAAAGCACCACTATTGCACAGTTGTATGCATGCTGTAGCTGTATGTCAGAAAAGACAAAAGAAAATCTGTGGGGGAGGGGTAAGCACAAGTTTGTCAACTGCCATATAGCTGTAATTTCAAATTATAAAACGCGTCTTACCTGGAAAACATTTTCAATTTCATCCATAGTCACTGTATTTTGAATATCCATTTTTAAAATCGATACAAATAAGCTAAACTTTGTTTTTTTCCCCCTGCGTTCGTCAAAGGTTTGTCTTGTACCCTCCCCCACAGAGTTATGATAAAATGTTATGGTAAAATGACAGTTGGCCCGTAGCGAAGCTGATCCGTCCACGGATGAACTTTTCAGATTGGACGTATATATTTGCGAATCTCGACAGGAAGAAGTGACGGGATAGGGCCATGTTTGGGATGGATGTGTTGGATATTTATTGGACAAATAGTATTCAGTGAAAAATTCGTTGTGGAGTGATTTTCTGCTGATTTACGGCCTTTTGAACCAAAGCCACCGAGTCCGTAGACTCCTACCTTGACTTCCTCTTTAGAGATGATAGTTCTGGCATTCTTTGTTTATTTCACTTTGAAGTTTCTAAATGATTTCTTTTCTTAGCACTGGGTTTAGAGGGAATTTGCCACTTGATGGTATTCTTGCATGGCAATTTGTCTGATGATGCAAGCATCAATCTCTTGTCTGATTACTTTTTTCACTGGGTATTATATGTGGACCTGCATTGTTGGAAGAACAACAAGAGTAAGCTTAAATCATTTTGCAAACTAAATGACTAATTATGGTACAGTATACGAGTACTATTATGATTATATGGTACACTATTATGATTTTTATTCCATGAATTTCGCGGTCCACAAAAATTTTGGTCTTTCAGAGAAAAGCAAAAAAACCCGCATGCATTCCAGTAAATGCTTTTAAAAAACTAGTTTATGTATGCGCGCATGGATCGTGTTTAATAAAATCTCACCTCAGTGCGACTTTCCAATTTCCTTGGTGTGGTAGGTTCAACATCAGTAAATACACTGGTATCCACATGGCAAAGATAGTTTTCTACATTCGAGTCAACAAATGATAATATCTTCCTCTTTCTTGAACTTTCAACGCCACAGGACTTTTTTCGGGTATTGTCGATCCCTGCAGAGGTTCCTTGGCACATCTCTTCTTCACTTCAGTGACAATGGTCTGATTTATAGCGGCCTGATACTCCTTTCTAAACTTCTGAAGTTCTAAAGAAATGCATCTCTTCTCCTTTAACGCAGTTTCAAGTCGAACAACAGTTCGAAAGCACTTTTGACAAATAACTTGTGAGAGTTCGTCATGATAACACTTCACACCAGAGACAAGCTCGAAACGAGGAGAAAACTCTCTCTCGAATATGTTAACTTGTGAAAGACCATTAATCTTGATATTTAATCGACAGACTCTACAGTAGTCATTGAAATATCTTTTTATCATTTTCACTGGAGTTTTTACAGGAGTAGAGAAGCCTTTTTCATGTCAAGAAGTTTGAAATCCGCGTTTCACGTGTAACACACACATGACATATTTATTGTGAAAATATAAACATACAAAATCCTCTCCCTCCCCTGTTGGGGATATACATTGTTGGTACACAATGTTCTGAGGGTCCCCTCCCTCTAGTACTTTTGTAAGATGATCCCCTTCGCTGATTGGTCGATTGTATATGACATGTTTGACGGCTGTCATTGATTAGGTGTCTGCATGGAAGTGAGATTCGTAACGGCCGCGACCAGAGGCTTTGATTTTCTTTCTCGCTGCTTTGCAGCTCGTGGGACGCCTCTTCGCGGCGTACATCGTATTACAGAGCTATAACAAAGCCTCTGGAACCAGGGTAGAATGGCCGTAAGTCGTTCAATATTGACCCAATTAACACCAAACTTTGGGTTTTTGCTTAACTCGATGTGCTCTTTCTGGCTATGTGGGTTTTGTAATAATTAGGGATTCGTACCCAGTCTCTCACGATATGAAACCCGGTAATGGCTAAAAACCAACAACCATGGATCAGGATTGTGGACATCGACATACAGGATATAACACGTAATCAGGCCCGCACACTGATGAAGGGATGCAGGATCACCGTCATCGGTGGTCGGAAGGTAATTTTTAAATAAATAAATAAATAAATAACATATGATAAGAATTGAAAGGGAATACTGAATTGAAAGGGAATAAGTTGGAAGGGAATACTGAATTGAAAGGGAATACCTCGGAAGGGAACACTGAATTGAAAGGGAATAAGTCGTAAGGGAATAATGAATTGAAAGGGAATAAGTCGGAAGGGAATACTGAATTGAAATGGAATAAGTTGGAAGGGAATACTGAATTGAAAGGGAATAAGTTGAAAGGGAATACTGAATTGAAAGGCACTAGGTTGGAAGGGAATACTGAATTGAAAGGGAATAACTCCGAAGGGAATACTTCTAACCACATCACGGTAGACAAATCCATTATCAAGCGAAACATTAATTCTGAAACAAACGGCGCGCCATAGACATCTGCTCACCTTCTTCAAAGCACTCATCTAGCAACTCTTCATACATTTCTGCAAGGTCATATGACGTGTTTGACATATATTCTGAAGACTGACTATCATCCAAGTTTCTGTCAATCTCCTTCTCATCAACATCCTCAAAGACATCATAAATCATGCAGAGAATGTCCATAGCATGTTCATTCTTGAAAACAGGTAGGTGATCCAATATATATCTCTTGTTGAAAATAAACTTGATATGCTTAACAACCCTTTTCACAAGAGTATCACTGAATTGAGTAGTACACTCAGGTCCCAAAAAGGATAAAAGACCAGATGACAATTGCAACTTGTAGTCTTGCAGGGGTTCTTGCAACAGGCACTTTTGTTCTGATGTGATGACTCTTTCCTGCTGTGGAAATAGCTGGTTCTCTATCAAGGTATCATTC
This sequence comes from Actinostola sp. cb2023, assembly GCA_033675265.1. Classification (NCBI taxonomy): domain Eukaryota; kingdom Metazoa; phylum Cnidaria; class Anthozoa; order Actiniaria; family Actinostolidae; genus Actinostola; species Actinostola sp. cb2023. Next base: position 172,297 of record JAUJYZ010000990.1, read on the forward strand.
AGGTAGAGGAATACCGCATGCACTTCCACTACTGCACAGGCATTCCTTGTGGCAGTATTTACAGCACTCATGCTTTGTTTGTTCTTCTATCATGGCAACTCCAAAATGCTTCAATAAACTTTCCCTTTAACAACCAGAGCTTTGCTTACACAAATATTTCACAGAATTATCACAGTTTCTCAGATGGTGTCCATGATACATCAGTGTAGCTCGAGCAGGTTTGCCATCTCTTCCTGCTCGGCCAATTTGTTGCACCAGTTCCATTTCTCTTGGAGGACCATAGTGAATGATGTGTCTCACATCCTTGAAATTGATTCCCATGCCTAGAGCATTTGTTGCAAATATTAGTCTACATGGACCATGTTCATCATAAAATGATTCCAAAACACTTGTCTGATACTTGGACAGGGTAGCATGGCGGTACATCCCAAAGAGCATTTGTTGACTGTCAATATCAAAACTGTCGCTGCCAAGTTTTTCCCTAAAGTGGGTGAATAGACGATCACAGTCCTTAATGGCTTGCAATATACAATTGTGTTGTCCATCACTGTATTTTCACTCTGTATCTGTTTCACCAACCAATATAATGATTCTTCAATGTTTGAAGTAACTTTTCTTTTGTCTAAATATAAGTTTTCTCTATTGGAGCTTTCAAATATTTCAATGCAGCTTTTTCTTAAACATAGTGATTTCTTGATCATTGCTCTTGTTTCAAGATTGGCAGTTGCTGTCAGGGCAAGAATAGGGACTAACGGGTTTAGAAGTGACTGTATCTCTCCAAGCCTTGAGAAGCACTCTCGAAAAGCAGCAACAAATTCTTTCTTGCTGGTTGTCCCATCATGGCTCTGTGTCCTGTAGCCCCTAAATGGAGAAATCAGATATTGATTCAGATATTCAAATGTCAGGGAGGTTGATACAGTGAACAGTATTTATGCACCAGTCAAGTGAACCCCCCCCCCCCCCCCCCCCCCCTTCCTTGGGCATTAGCGGGGGAAAGCGAGGACTTTCACTTCAAATTCACTACCTTTTCATTCCCCGGTAGGCAGGGAATACACTTCCTTTCACCACTTTGCCTTCCAGAACGGGGAATAGGCGGGGGGGAATTCGCGACTCACACTTTTCTTCTTCAAAATATTATCTACAGAACAAATGAGTACTGGCGGTTCACCATTCATTTCCGGAGACTTCACTGGCTTTAAATTCAGGGGGGGGGGGAGGGGACGGGGGTTTCACTTGACTGGTGCATTATAAAGTAGAACCTTGCTCACGATTTATAGAGAACATAAATCTCTGTAAATCTGGTGTTACTTTGTATATTATAAGTATAACGGATTCCTAACGTGTTTGTTTACATGTGAGCTTACTTGAAACTTGCGTTTATGAAGAAATGTAAGCTTAAAGATCGATCTAACTCTGTAGTGTGAACTTACCATTTCGGGACGACATGGGCTTCATCAGTAACGACAGCAAACACATTATTTTGGTAGACATTGCTTCTGAGCATATTTCTCTAGAAAGGACTCAGGACTCGCAAATAAAAACGAGCACTTGCCAGCCAGAATTCCTGTTTCGTCCACATCTTCATATACAGGAGGTCAAACTACTCTCCAATGACCATTTGTTGGTAGCCACAACGCCACAACTGTTCGAGCTTCAGTTCGCAAATATTTTGTTCAGTTTAAGAGTCTTCAAAATCTGTTTGAATTTCGTCGTTCCCATAGATGCACACTGGTGATATAACTGTAAGCCAAGGTAAGCAAAATATAAACAATTCAGTTCTAATTTTCAAATTTTGGCGCCCAATTCAATCAAACCACTACATTTCCAGTGCATCGTTTTATATGCTCGACTGTCATTTCGAAGGAAGGAAGGAAGGAAAGAAGGGGATAAATAAGGCCTTTATCCTTCGGCTGATTTCGTATCTATTAGTCAAAAGGTCTAGAGTAGGGCATTTTGAATTTGGCGCCAAAATATGAAATAACAGAAGCGCGCCCAAACCAGTTAAGCTATTAAAGGACTAATAACTGCTTTCGAGGGAGATGACCTTTATCTAATGAGTATTATTATTCATTTTATCCCAACAATTAAATATGTACTTCAAATTCGTAGAAAACTGTCCGTATCAATATGTAGGGCGCCAAAATGTGAAAAACAACACGACAGTTATTTGATATACCAAATAAGATACCAGATAACATGGTATCCGAGGATGGCAATGTAGCCTTGAAACACGTGAATCACGATTTGTTTGAATACTTATAAAATTCCACAGAAAGTAAGTCAAGACATGCCTTCTCCCGAGAGAGCCTCTGAAGGACAATGGTCCTTCAAAAAGGTCGATGAGGTCATGTACGTCAAAGTCAATGATAGCCGGGCCAGGTCCAAAATAGGACACATAATGGAAGATGTCGAGCAAATTAAGCCTGGAAGAAGCAATGATTCCATATTGGTAGGTTTCTATAAACTTTTTCCTCTCGGTCGTTCAAATATAGCTGTATTTCAGTTGTAAAGCCTAAATATCTGGCATGAATGGGGAGGGAAGGGAAGGGGGGGGGGGGGGGGGGAGGGGGAGGAGGCTAGTACCCACCGTGTAATGTACATTTAAGAAGTTGTTGTAAAAAGTTTTTTTTCCTTTGTTTTGATCCAGATAACGTTTAAGAATATTTTCGTCCCAAGCCAAAGGACAACTCTAAAATTTACACTAGCAAACTTCGACGAAGGATCAAATGATTTGTGCTCTTTGTTGAGTAAGAGCATAAAATCACCAAAGTTGTTTTGTGAAGCAGTAAACACATTGCTTGACAAAGAAGTAGGCGCCGACCAAGATCGTGAAAACTTGCGTGTACGCAGAGCGGCAATTCAAACAACTGTGGAGACTGACGACCTCAATGCCGAGAAAATCATTATGCGAAAAAGAAAACACGAAGAAGCAAATTGTGAGCTCCCTGATTTATTCAGTCCACCGAAGGCACCAAAAGTCAACCCTATTGACATGGAAATCGATTCTCACATACTTGGTAAATATTTTGTTTATTATATTACAACAAGACGTTCTACAAGCGTTTACTCGGGCTTCTAATGGTGAAATACAAATTAAAGTGCTGTTGAATGCTAAACATTGCTACATAAGCTTTTCATCCAAGAATAAGGATGTTAGGATATCTGCCCATTGTAGTCATGCAGGCTTTTGTGTTATTTTATTTATGAAACTAATTTTAAAATAAATAGTTTATGATGCCAACATATAAAATACTGCCATATGGGTGATCAGTGACCGGTTTTGAAAACGAGCCCTAAAAAGTATGCATAAATTAAAAGAGCTGTTGAAGCCATGTTGATTTCAAGCCCTAAAAGGTACGACATATATGACCATATATGGCAGAAAAGTGATTGTGCTGATATCATTTAATCAGTGACTGGACAACATATTTCTTGTGTTCTTTCAATTGACCCTAAAAGGTATGGACTCGTGTTACATAACTGTCTTGTGTCGGAACCCTAAAAGGTTTACATAGGAAATATTTTTGAACCCTAAAAGGACGTCGATCACCCCTACCAGTTGGAGAAAGGTAGTAACCCCCCCTCCTACAATAATACAATATTGTTATAATTAGACAACTAGTGAATTTTATTGAAACTCATACTTTTTCAGTAACTGACAATAACTAAAATAAAAGGAAGAACATATAATAATGAATCAGATCAGATGAGGAATGTTTTGTAATGAGTGTCCATTATTAATGTTTCACTAATTCAGTGTGTAAACTTTCTAGTTAGTGGTCATTGTTCTATTCTGAACAGCAATGGATCCTATTGTTAATATGAATGAAGTATAATTTTCCCTCAACAGACATTCAAAAGCTCTATCTATGGGCATGCAGTAGGTATAACCCTCAATATTTATTGCTCTGTCACCATGTACATTACCAGTGTAGCTTTCGCTGTATTCAAATTGATAGTCTGTATCATACTGTGAGCATTGTTGGTAATTCTGTCATCATCAAAAATGACTGTCCAGATGATTGAGATAAGCTTGTATACAACTCATTCCCAATATTCATTATTTGCACCAGGTCACTCTGGGAGGTTGTTGGTTGTCTTTTATTGTATATCAAAGAACACAAACTCATTGCAACACATTGTTGTCCAGCATTTCGACCAAATACTAAAATATTGCCTTGACTATAAGGTGCTCTTATTGTTTTGTTTGGATCAATAAGTAGAGTAGGACCAGGATTCTTTTCTATATCTGTTCTCAATGCAGACTGACAGAAATTTCTTCTGTGATTAAGACTTTTATATGTAGTGGACTTTGAAGAACAGTTTTCATCTATAAAACCCATTGATTGTAGATTTGGCTCCTTCAAAACTCGTTGTAAAGCCTTTTTCTTTCTTCTTTTGGAGACAACTATGAATAGAGCGGTAAGTGATCTTTCTAAAAGACTGTCTTTTTATAGTACTGGGAATAGGTCTATAGCAGTCACGTCGAGCAATACGTAAGCTTAAGTATATTATTGACAATATGATGAATCTGTGACGATGCTGGCACAGTTTTTTCAATTCTTCGTGTGCAAGTGACGTCAAATACCACATAAATTAATACAAAAATTTAGTTATGAATCCTATCAACATGATTCTTTGCAGTGTTTTAGAGAATTGTGATATGAATTATTGTAGAAATTTTCAGATGGGCTCGATGTTTTGTGTCCGAGTTTTCGAAGTTTGAATTTTGTCACGCAACTCTTACTTAGCGCTAGTCACGTCTCTGAAAAGTCGTGGAAAACAACAAATTTGTACCAAATTAAATGTTTTTAGTTTTGTACATGTTTAGAAGTTCTATTCATAGTGAAATTAAGTGATGTATATCAACTCTAAGCTTGAATTTTATTTTTTGAAATCTTGGCCGCCATGTTGGATGACAACAGCGTATCATCCAACATGGCGCCGCTATACAAACACACAGGAATATTTGGAAACTTCGTTCGCCCATAGCTCGGTAAAGAAATGCTCTAGTGCTCCAAAATTAGGCCCAGAGTTGTTATTTTGATAGCTCTACAAGCTCATCAGCATTTTATTTTATTTGGCAAAGGAAATAATATTTCGAAATTTGGTCGCACACGAAGAATACAAGAAACAAACATTGCACGTCGAGATCTAAACTCATTTATTTCATTAATTGACGAGTCATCATGAACATTTTCACTACAAAGGTTAGCCTGGATGTGAACATTTGATTTCGTCTCTACAATAGTAAGCTGTTGTTGACAATCTTGTAATATTGATTCAGTACTAGCTTTATGTAGTTCGTACGATTCTATCATGGCCGCTTCATTGAAGTTCTCACCTTTCTTCAAGATATCTGTTTGCTTTTTGTCGTCAAACTTCAGTTCATCAGGCTTCGTGTTGTGTAATACACTGTGCATAGCTATGCAGTTCTCAGATGAGTTCTTATTTGAGTTCATAATGTTCATATTTATGTTATTTTGTAGCTCATTTAAGCTTATAAGCTTAAGTTATTGATTTGTAGCTCTTTGAGTTCGTGGACCGACCCGTTTCGAAAACGCTCGTCTTCTTTTAGTGTGGGCCTACCACGAACAGCGTGTGCATTTGTAAGTGAGAAGAGCGTGTCTAACAGCAAGCGATATATCATCTCAGTTATCGACGATGTCATGAGCTTTGTCCGAAAGAGGAATATCGAACTTTTTCAAACGACTCCGCCACAGGCACATAAGTATTCCTTCTTCGAATAAGTCAAACGTGCACGTCTCGTATGAGCCTGCGATATACGACCGAGCGCATGCGCTGTCATGACGATTTGTCCATTTTGTGACCTACGAAGAAAAAGAAAGCCCAATTTATAACTCGGGCTTCCTGTGGATAGGCCCGAGTAATAATTTACAGAATAGAGTACCGAAGTGTGACGTCACGAAAACAATAATTTTCGCTTTATCAACTTTTGATCCCCGATTTCGAAAGAACATCAATAAATAGCCAAATTTGAGAGCAATCGGTTAAATAGCGGCTGAGATTTGGCCAGTTCAATGATCCAGGCCGAAATTACAGTGATTTGTGTGGGGAAATTATATATTCAACTGGCAAAATCTCAGCCGCTATTTAACCGATTGCTCTCAAATTTGGCACGTAAGCTTTTTTATTGATGTTCTGTGGGAAGTAGTTACGGTACGGTTCGTGCCGTGCGGTGACCGTATCGCGCCATCATCGTGCGGTATCCAAGCATTCTGATTGGTTGAGAAATGATTTCGCACGCTGTGATTAGTCGAATACAATGTGTTCGATTCCGTACCGTGACCGTAACTCCGTGCCGTAGGTTTCCCACTCATATGAAAACGACTCTATAATTATTTGCTGATACAAGTTTCTTTTTATAGGACGATATCAATTGCGCGTAAAAGAAATGAAAGATCCTGCCGAAAAATGGACTGATAGAGCTCTGGACGAGAAGCTTGTTACTGAGCTTGTGAATGCTCTCAAGGAAAATGCTTTGTGCATGAACACACAGCAACCATGGCTCGGGATAGCAGACATAAGAAAACCGTCATTTAAAAATAGAGAGGACATCAAAGGCGTTACTGTAACAATAATTGGTGGTCTTCATAGAAAAGTAGCATACAGTAAGGTAAGTGTATTGTTGTCTGGGCTCGTTTTTATTTACGCTTGACGAAGCCTTACAAACTACTTTATGTTTTTATTGTTTCAGGTGTCTAATATGAGTCCTCAGCATGCTGAAATACTAAAAAAGGTCGATGTCGTGGTATACGATAACACCCTAACGGATGACCAAGTTAGACGGCTGGCATGCACCCACAACAGTCGCAACACAGGGAGCAAACAGACATCTTGGGTACAACGTGTAATAGCATGTCGTACTCGGTTGTACGAGATGGAAGGTTTGCAGTATGCGCGAGACAAGACTCCAACAGGATCAAAGGAGTGGAAGCAGTTATGTAGAGAGACATATCTCGACAACAACATGGTGAGAACAAGTGGACTTTTTTTTCAAAGGGCGTGGAGACAATTTAAAACGAAATCCGTATTAAAGCAGAAAGGTTATGATTAATTTACCATGTACCACTACCCTTAACATGTACCCATGGTAACAATATTTGCCTTTGCAGGATGGCGCGGGTTCCCTTGAACCTACGTTACAAGCCGCATTATTGCCAATTGATGTTTTTAAAGCTTTCCTACAAGTGGCATCCATGCATTCCAAGTTAGAGCTAAAAGATAAAAAAAAAAGGACTCAAAACCACTAACTCAGAATCAGGTATTTGCGGAGATGCATTTGAAAGCTTTAGAATGTCTTAGTAAGAATTAATATCGAATATGAACTATTACCTTTTAGATTACCATGCCACTTCAGGGATTAGCCAACAATACTAAACTAGAGCTCCTTAAGAAACTACAAAGTGAAGAGCTAAGCCTTAAAGAATTTAAAAAAGAATGTGCTGTAATAAAGACCAAAAGAACGATTCAAAAGGCGTTTATGAAGTTTGTGGGAGAAGAAGAATGGGAAGAAATGGTGAGGAAGTATCCTCATCACACAACAGAAGATAAACTATCCCAGTTCTGTGGCCTTCAGTGGACCAGAAAAGGAACCCCAGAGGTAATAACATAAAACTATTGTCAGAAACTTGAAAATGGCTTTCTATGGTTATAATGTACACACTGTAGTTGCTTTGCACAGTTTTTGACCAGAAAGATGAAAATTAGCGACGAATGACGTTTCAATGATCGTATATTTACTAGTCTCAATGCTGAGTCTTTGGACTATCATTCGATTATACACCTATTACAAAAGCTGACGACCTCAAAGAGCATTGGGACTTTCTCCTTATTCATTTATTTATTTATTCATTTATTTATTCATTCATTTATTCATCCGTAGACATTTTGACAACATGCATTTTCAAATGGCCGAAAAGTTCCAAATATTCGGCTATTCAACGCTCGTAGGGATAACTACTCAACGGATAATTGTTATTATTAACGGATAAATTAATTAATTAGGAGATTCCCAAAGTCCTTTGCGGTCGTCAGATTCTTGCTCGGCTTTCGGCCCGGACAACGATATTTGGAATATACAGCTGTATACTTTTGACCTTTTAGATCTATCATAGATCCAACGTTTTGTGGCAGGCTATTCGTATACGGCTCTTGCTACTTTTGAAGTCTTCATGAGTAAACAAATGAATAAAAAATGAGAAATGGCAAATCTAAATAAATAAGTGTGAATAAAACTGAATCGATGGATGAATATGATGAGCCAGTAGGTGTTTGAATTTTAAAATACATTGAACTCCCAGACTCTAAGACGGACACCCTTGGGACCCTAGAAAGCTGTCCATCTTAGAGAGAAAATTATCCATCTTATATCGGAGAGAAAATTATGAAATTTGACCGCATTAGAACTTATGACTGCTGATAGACATTTCGAATTAGAGTTTTAATTGAGTGCGATAAAGATGTCAGCGACATCCAAGCATCGAGTATCGCTAATATCCATCTTTCTGTGAAAAAATATCATATCTTAATTTCGCGAGGTCTTTAATAATAATAATAATAAAATAAAAAAAAATTAGATGCGTGAAAAAAAGTACCACAGAGGTAACTTCGATTTAATATTTTTTTCTTGCAATAGAAAGGGAAGGGCTTACAGTTACAAATAATTTCACTTCTTTCAGGCGGCTGCAAATTTCTTCAGTAGGGCAGTGGCGTGGAAAAAATCTACAGAGGAAAAAAGGACGTCCAAAGTTCAAATGGAATCCGTTGAAGGAGTATCTATGATTGTGCGGGATGATCAAGTTGGAGTAGCGATGGCGGCAGACTGGAGGGAGAAAATCACTGAAGAAAACCTCCACAAAGCAATTCCTGACTTCGATGGAATCAAACTTACATTTCTTAACAAAACAGAGGTGAGTTTAATTCTTGTCGAATCTGCAATATCATAATGTAGAAAACAGTCGTATAATGTTCCCTTGGTTTAATTGTTTTCTTAAAGGACTGGACAGAATGTGACCTAAAGTCGATGTTTATAAGGCTCCACGCCATAAATTCCGATGCCAATGCATACAATATGGTTCTGGTATTGTCAAATATGGAAGAATCAAACCGCCTAAAGGGAATTTTACAAAGCCGTTTTACGGACATCCAGGAAACGTGGTTTGTTGATTCATCGAAAAAGAGAATGAAAGGTAATTTGATTATATATTGGTCGCACGAAAGGAGAAACGTAACATAATTTTAATATTGCTGCAAAACAAATCGTTCAACGTAAACAGTTAGGCCACGGCAAACGTCGAACCGAACCATGAACTTAATTCAGTCGAAACTATTAATGTTGTGGATACACTGCATTAAGTTCCATTAGTGCTATTGTTAATTAAAAACTGGTTATGTACTAACGAATTGATTAGAAACTCTGTCATGTGATAGATAAATATTTCACATACAAATGTGTTTTTAAAAGCTTTCAGAAAACGTACAGTTTTGTGGTTAATTGTACTAACCTATTTTGGGGAGGGGGGGGGGGGGTGCAACTTTGTCATGTACAGTACCGATCGAAACTAACCTCAAACGCGCATTTGTTTTGCTTTGCGTTTTGGAACAAACGCGCGCTCGAGAAGAACAAAGTAAACAAACCCGAGCCAAAGGTCGAACGAACGTAAATAAATATGTAGATTACAAAGGTAAATTTCTGGTTCTGAATTGTCGTATTATATATTTGGACGGATTGGATTTTAATTTCTCATTAATGTAAATATTTTATAGATCTACGACTGGTATATTTAACTTTTCGGACTTTGAAGAGCAAACTTTGCGAAGCCATCACTAGGATCCGCCATTACTCCTTTGACATCTGATTAGCGGTTTCTTTGTGCGACGTAACGTGACAGATATCGGCGCCAAGTGTCTAGTCGATGTCTAGTCTGTCCTCTGGCAATGAGATTTTAGTTTTGGCTATTTTTGCTTGATTTCAGTTTGCTGAAGTGTGTTTGATTTTGTGTGTGCATTATTTTGTACATTTACGGTAAACTTGAAGTACTGAATAATAACAATAATAATAACGATGTTGAATACTTTCGAACAAGAAATCCATTAGAGCTTAGAATATCTAGATTAGAATAGTTTGCTTTGGGTTTGCTTTGCGTTCATTTAGTATACGCTTTATACCGCGATTAAAAAAACCGCAAAGATCGGCAGGGTTTGCTTTGCGTTATCTCCAATCGTACGCCGGTGTTTGCTTTTCATTAACATATGTTTATAACTTCGCGTTTGAGGTTAGTTTCGATCGGAACTATACACCTATTTCAAAAAACGTTGGCATCTGAATTCTGAATCTGAAATCTGAATCTGTGACATTAAAAACACTCGTAGCCAAACTATTCACAACGCAGGTCTTCGCCATAAAGGTTGTGTAAGATTAGTAATACGATTTCAGATTCAGATTTCAGATGCCAACGTTTTTTGAAACAGGTGTATACTTATGCAGTGGTTCAGTTTGAAATTTTCCGTTTTTAGGTTACAAACTATGCCAGTCAATAACGCCAATTTTGATCTGTCATTGGAACAAAAGGGGAGTTGTAACGGAACAAAACATACATTTCCAAAAAGAGGAAGGTGTTTTGCTATCCAACTGAAGATTGCTTGAGACGTCTCCCAAGAAAGCTACTTAGTTTCCTGATAAATCATCTAAGCGCTGAGGGAGACACAATACTTGATGCTGATTGTGGGAATGGTAATATGTTATTCTACTTTTATGTGATTGGACTACCACTTTTATTTTCTCTGAATATTCGTATTAAATACAGGGTGGCACTCGCTTTTCACAGGCGCTGTGTCCCGAGTCTTTTATTTATTTAAAAACAATTATGTATTGATAACATTTAAATTCCATAATATTTAGAAAACACTATGATTGAAAGTCTTCTGAGTAAGCGCCACTGCGTCATGGTTGCAGGAGATATTGGCGAAAAAGTGTCGAATATTCAAAAAGTACTGGCCACACCGTGTTGCAGAGATGAGGAGGAAGTAGACGACGCAGAGCTGAGCCTGATCATGGATTCGCAAAATGAGCCAGATATTATATAAATACACAGTGAATTTCATTAACGTTGTCCAGCTAAAAAGAGATTAATGCATGGATCAATTCCAGCTGTTACCATCCCCCCCCCCCCCCCCCCCTCCCCCTGGGCTGACCTCTGGGGATTTTCTTCTTCTTCTTGGGACTACAAATCCCTGCTCCTGGGCCGCCAGAAATAACAAATTCCCCGCCCCAGGGCATCGGAAAATCAACCCACAATTGAATATATGAAAGGCATGTTTAATAATCAAGCTAGACACCTTTTGGAAATAATTATTGACCATAACAGTAGAGATACGAAGTCATCTGTGCTTAAACACTGCCCTTTTTTTTTCTTCAAAGAAAGCCTTTAACTTTGCAAGACCTTGTTTTTCAAGCCAATCGGCGACAAAAGTAGTCTCTTTACTGGCGAATTCCATTATTATGAATTCCTCCATTGATTATACGCTCGGTCAAGTTATCCCCGTCCCCCACCCCCGGGGCAACACGTTGTTGTACAAAATCCCCGCCATTGGAAGACAGGTCCTTACAAATCCCTGGGGTATGCCGGGGGGGGGGGGGGGGGGGGGGGGGGGGGGGATGGTAACAGCTGGAATTGATCCATGCATACCACTACAGTAAATGTCACGTGTCTCATTCTATATTCGTTTGCGCGCGTGGAATTTTAATTTCAAAAGCATAAATCAGCACTGCCTGTGAAAACGGGACAACGTTGATGACATTGACTGCATGTATAAACTATAACACGCGATTTTGAGATGACATTATCGGTTTATAATCGGACGGGTATATCTTTCTCTATTTTATTATTAAAATTCCCAATTCCTGTAAATGTGCAACAAAAGAGTACAAATAAAACTGTTGTTGTTGGATAAATTATATTCTGTATTGGCAGAGTCGCGTTGCGAAGGAGCCACTTTATTTTCTCCCAACGCCGTCATTATAAACCGATAATGCCGTTTCAAAATGGGACTTTTCGATCTAGAATCTTGACGTTTACTGTTTACATTAGAGTAGAAGCGTTCACACAAACGATAAGTTACCGAGCTGAGCTGTCACATTGCTGTCGTCACTCTTATCATTGTCGGTATACAATCGCGCGCCAAGTTGAAAAAAGTGGCTGAAGACGTAGCGAAAGCCATATTCGCCATGAATTACTCGCGTAAACAATGGCTTTTTCTTTGAAGTTTAGCTCTTTGCCGGCAATAGTTCGTGGTTTTCAAGTTCGTGTGTGAACGCTTGTATCGCAATTATTCTAGAAAAATAGAAAGGAAAGGAAATACTGCTTAGTTTTCATTGATTGAAAGCCGGCATAATACACGCAAAATCGGGACTGAAATCCGTGAGTTTCTTCATGTCCGGTAAGTCAACAACGAATAATTAATAAGAAACGAAATAATTACTTGCTGTTCAGTGTTGTCACCGGCCTAGCTCACAGTGTTAAATTACTTTCGTCTCAGTCCTTCGCGGGAGAAGTTAAGGTCGTTACCGAGTCTCGAAAGTCGGGTCTACGAAGTCGAGTCCGAAGGACGCGTATTGATCGTGCCCAAGATCTATCTTATAGTTATAGTCAAGGAAGAAAAGCAGCTGACAAATCTTCAACATTAGCTCCAAGCTATTCAGCCAAAGGAACCCATAAATTTATGGACTCCTAAATCCAAAGGAACCCATAAATTTATGGACTCCTAAATCCAAAGGAACCCATAAATTTATGGACTCCTAAATCCAAAGGAACCCATAAATTTATGGACTCCTAAAGCCGAAGGAACCCATAAATTTATGGACTCCTAAAGCCGAAGGAACCCATAAAATTATGGACTCCTAAAGCCGAAGGAACCCATAAAGTTATGGACTCCTAAAGCCGAAGGAACCCATAAATTTATGGACTCCTAAAGCCAAAGGAACCCATAAATTTATGGACTCCTAAAGCCAAAGGAACCCATAAATTTATGGACTCCTAAAGCCAAAGGAACCCATAAATTTATGGACTCCTAAAGCCAAAGGAACCCATAAATTTATGGACTCCTAAAGCCAAAGGAACCCATAAATTTATGGACTCCTAAAGCCAAAGGAACCCATAAATTTATGGACTGCTAAAGCCAAAGGAACCCATAAATTTATGGACTCCTAAATCAGTATAGTATCAAGCAAGCCAAAGGAACCCATAAATTTATGGACTCCTTCATTTGGTTCAGGGAAAGCATACATTTATGGCATCTTTAGAGGAAATAGCATGAATGTACATATGTCATCCAAATAAAACATTACATATATTTTAAATGTGTAAATAAAAGAAATCAGTTGGTCATTATCAATGCAATATAGTACAAAGGATAAATCCTCCACAACAGTGCCTATGTTTTAAGCATATTTGTTTTAATTTGTCAATTTAAAAAATGATAATATCCTTTTCAAGAATGCATATCATAAATAAGCAGAAACCAGTAATATCAAAGAATGGTCCCCACAAAAAATATAATAATTGAGGACATTCAAGAGAATGGCAAAATGGCATTTTTATCTGCTTGACTGTTAGGGCGTTGCATGTGCTTACTATAGTTCACAAGCCCGACAATTATTATCTTTCTCCCCGGTTTTTCGAGCGTTCCGTTTACTTATATCTATAAGCCAAACAAAATTAAATATGCTCACTCTTATCAGCCAAAACCGTTTCTTTTTTTATCCTCGGCCTTCCCCGAGCGTTCCATTTGCTTAATTTTATAAGCCAAACAACTACTTTTCTTTTTTTATTAGTAGCTTCTAACGAGCATTAAATTTTGCTGAATCCTATCATCCAAACTGTTTCTTTCTTTATCCTCGGCCTTCCCCGAGCGTTCCCTTTGGTTATTTCTATAAGCCAAACAAATACTCTTTATCATAGGCGTACCGAGCGTTCAATTACTGAACTATCTCAGCCAACACTGAGTTACTTAAATTTTTTAATTATAAACTAAGAGTAAAACAGGACTCTTTTGAACTCTTGTAAACGCTGGATTAAATGAAGACTCCCAACCACGTGGGATGCTTAACTTACTAAAAGAACGAACACAAATACAAAGTGGAAATTTAAATATACCTCTAGATTTTGCGGTTGTTGGGGCTGTTCCTCCCTTACGTTCTGGTTGTTGTTCGCTGCCTCAACGTTGGGACTATTCTCGACTGCGTCAACTGCCTCTTGAGGCGGCTGTGGGACAGCTTCGTTAGGTAAAACGACGACTGGAGCTGGTTGCTGCTCTTGTTCGGCCATGATACTAGTTCTGCTTCTACAAACGCCAAACTGTCACGGTGTGATAGTTCTCATCCATTATATAGCCTTAGTTACGCTTGGTTGCACTTTGAATAGTCTCTTAATGTTCAATCATCACATAAACCCATGAGTTTGCAAAACTCATTACATCCATGTGCTTCTAAAAATGCATCAATACCAACAGTGGCACAATTGCCACAACAAAAATATACTTCATTAGTATCGAGGTCGACAAGGTCAGAAGTGGCAATTTCTGGGTCGTAAATATTGTAATTTGACCCTTGTATGTCAAGAAGCATAAGCTTCTTCCCTGACAAGTGATAGGAGAAGTGCACCAAACACTGAGCTTTGGAATAGAGCTCCTTGCATTGACTGCCTGAATACTCTGGTGGTACCATACATTGGCCGTCGTTGTTGATGAACTTAGAGAATACCCCGGGAACATACTCTTCCACAGTTGCAGGTTGGTCATTATAACGTGTGAAAAAGCAGCGGTTGTATTCAAAACATTTCCCAAATTGAGAAGGAGCTTTTGACTTGAAGCTCTTCGCAAGTTGCCTGGCGACAGCATGCATTTGAACTTGTTTGCGGCAATGATTTTCTATAGGGGTGTTTAATACTTCTTCAATGGTTTTCATAGCCTTGCTATTATAGGTTTTCACAACCCATTGCGTCAATTGCTGGCGACCTTGTACAGGTGATGCATGGAAGGCATCTCTAAAAGCTCCAGAGGAGAATTTCTGATTATCTACAAGAAGTTCTTCTTCTGCTACATGGAACCACTTTTCAGATTGCACATCAAACTTCTCAAAAGTGAGAGTGACCTATGCATATTTATATAATTTATTAGTTTTTAGTCCATGATGAATGTATAAAGCTACTATGCAGAAAAGTCATCATTAAACCGTTATTATTATTATTATTATTATTAATATTATTGATATTAATAATATTACTTTATTTTTGATTTGGGGCTTCACCAACTTGCCAGCTTTCAGTAAAGTATCTATTGATACTGAAGCTGGATAAGCAGTTACCATAGCTGCTATCGGCCCAGACTTTTTAGAGCACATGGCACTTGCGCTCTTTGCCTTTCCAAGAGCAGATCTGAATTGGCCACCGCAACCCTCTTCACTGGATTCTTCATCGTTACCATTTGGCTCAACCGAGGGCTGATCTTCCTGCATCACCACAAACCTCACAAGATACACCCGAATAATAATAATAATAATAATAATAATAATTTAATTCTTGAAAAAAGCGCATTACATATAAATCTCAATGCTCTTTACAAGTAAATAAGAAAAAATAATGTATTGATAAGCATGGTAATATTGTTTATAGAGGTCAAAATGTCTTGTAAAGCCAGCGATATAGCTATATTGAAAAATCCCTTGTTTTCTATTGTTTCATCATGTAATTTCAAAACTCATTGGACAAAAAAATGGTTATCATAGCTTGAGCTTGTTGAAATTAGTAAAAATGTGAAGTTTGGAAAAGATCACTTCACAATTAAATTGCGAAGATACGAATTTTCAAAAATCTATGAGTTTTGAAATTAAGTTACATGATAAACCCTCGTTACTTTTAGTAATGCTCGCAGATCTTGCACAGATCATCATCATGTTTATCACAAAGTGTCACGTTAATAAAGTAGTCAATTAATTGTAATGATCTTAAAATAAGAAGCTCACCTTGTCTTTTCTGTGTGGGATTTGTGCAATGTTAGTGCACGAAGGCCCCTTGTTTGAAACCAGCACATCACATGTACTTGCTGGCAATTTTTTTTTTTTTTAAATGAGCCGCACAGGCTTTCTTGAGATTGAGTAAAGAAAATTCTTCAAATTCAAAATCCACAAATTCCATCGGCCCATCGTTCTCATAGCAAAATCAAAATGAAATTGAAAATGAAATGTTGTGATTTGATATTCAATGTCATTTTTATTTTTATTTTTTACTAGTTTTTTATTATGTTTAAATTATTATTTTTTTTTAATGTTTTTTTTATTTTTCATTTTATTCTCAATTTATTTATTCTCAATTTTTATTTTTTTATTTTATTTTTATATATTTTTCTACGTTTCATTTTATTTTCAATTTTTTGTATTTCAATTTTATTTTTCAATTTTATAAAAAAAATTATTTTAATTTGATTGCATTCAATAATAGAAAAGATAGGGCCTAGATAACTTTCCTTTCCTTTATTATTAAATCCTTGGCTAAACATTCCAACAGTGTTTGTCAATAAATGGAAATTGAAATTGAATTGTCCAATATTGTTTGTCAAACAATGTCGCAAGAGAATGATATTAGATGCTCTTCTAGCGTGAAGTCGGGCTTCTAAATGAAATGTAACCTATTTGAATTAAATATAGATAATAGTGCGATTAAAACGAGCTCGATAGAACTTGCTTTCCTTGCAATTTCAGTACTGCGATTTCACAAACTCAGCGAATCATGAATGACAATGACATAGCTTATTTGTTACCATAAATATATCCATACAAATACAAATACCGTATACATTAAGCAATTATTGGACGAGGTTGAGCAAAATATCGTGATAGGTGATGATTTTCACCATACGCTGTTTTCCTAATGACGAGGGCTGTTTCGTAGTGTGTTTTCGCTTCATCGTATTGTCCCAGTTCATAGAAAGTACTACCAAGGTTGTTCAGTGTTGTAGCTACTAATTGGAAGTTGGTTACCGGTTACCGGTTACCGATTCCAAAAATCCAGTTACCGGTTACCGATTTTTTTATTTTTGTAATTATGTCTGTTGTAGCCTGAATTCTATCGATCAGGATATAAATATATGGTTATTAATGGCATTATTTTTTCCGACTTTCCTCGGACGTTTTTGTAACAATACTCGAGAATTTAAGTCACTATAACTTCATCAATATTTATTCAATATTCACAAACCTTTGTCACCCGATGGGTGACTAGGTGTGCCACCCATCGCAAGTGCAGGTGTTGCCATCGCAACCTGAATAGCTGAGTAACCTGGCAATCACATGACTAAAACTACCAACTCATAACTATATATAAGTCGTTATAACTTTATCAATATTTATTCAATATTCACAAAACTTTGTCACCCAATAGGTGAATAGGTGTACCACCCATCGCAAGTGCCCGTGTTGCCATCGCAACCTGAATAGCTGAGTAACCTGGCAATCATATGACTAAAACTTTACATAAGTCGTTATAACTTTATCAATATTTATTCAATATTCACAAAACATTGTCACCCGATAGGTGACTAGGTGTGCCACCCATCGCAAGTGCCGGTGTTGCCATCGCAACCTGAATAGCTGAGTAACCTGGCAATCACATGACTAAAACTACCAACTCATGACTATATATAAGTCGTTATAACTTTATCAATATTTATTCAATATTCACAAAACTTTGTCACCCGATAGGTGACTAGGTGTGCCACCCATCGCAAGTGCCCGTGTTGCCATCGCAACCTGAATAGCTGAGTAACCTGGCAATCACATGACTAAAACTTCAAGTCGAACGGCTTTATATAAGTCGTTATAACTTTATCAATATTTATTCAATATTCACAGAACATTGTCACCCGATAGGTGACTAGGTGTGCCACCCATCGCAAGTGCAGGTGTTGCCATCGCAACCTGAATAGCTGAGTAACCTGGCAATCACATGACTAAAACTACCAACTCATGACTATATATAAGTCGTTATAACTTTATCAATATTTATTCAATATTCACAAAACTTTGTCACCCGATAGGTGACTAGGTGTACCACCCATCGCAAGTGCCCGTGTTGCCATCGCAACCTGAATAGCTGAGTAACCTGGCAATCATATGACTAAAACTTTACATAAGTCGTTATAACTTTATCAATATTTATTCAATATTCACAGAACATTGTCACCCGATAGGTGACTAGGTGTGCCACCCATCGCAAGTGCCCGTGTTGCCATCGCAACCTGAATAGCTGAGTAACCTGGCAATCATATGACTAAAACTTTACATAAGTCGTTATAACTTTATCAATATTTATTCAATATTCACAAAACATTGTCACCCGATAGGTGACTAGGTGTGCCACCCATCGCAAGTGCCGGTGTTGCCATCGCAACCTGAATAGCTGAGTAACCTGGCAATCATATGACTAAAACTTTACATAAGTCGTTATAACTTTATCAATGTTTATTCAATATTCACAAAACATTGTCACCCGATAGGTGACTAGGTGTGCCACCCATCGCAAGTGCCGGTGTTGCCATCGCAACCTGAATAGCTGAGTAACCTGGCAATCACATGACTAAAACTACCAACTCATGACTATATATAAGTCGTTATAACTTTATCAATATTTATTCAATATTCACAAAACTTTGTCACCCGATAGGTGACTAGGTGTGCCACCCATCGCAAGTGCCCGTGTTGCCATCGCAACCTGAATAGCTGAGTAACCTGGCAATCACATGACTAAAACTTCAAGTCGAACGGCTTTATATAAGTCGTTATAACTTTATCAATATTTATTCAATATTCACAGAACATTGTCACCCGATAGGTGACTAGGTGTGCCACCCATCGCAAGTGCAGGTGTTGCCATCGCAACCTGAATAGCTGAGTAACCTGGCAATCACATGACTAAAACTACCAACTCATGACTATATATAAGTCGTTATAACTTTATCAATATTTATTCAATATTCACAAAACTTTGTCACCCGATAGGTGACTAGGTGTACCACCCATCGCAAGTGTAGGTGTTGCCATCGCAACCTGAATAGCTGAGTAACCTGGCAATCATATGACTAAAACTTTACATAAGTCGTTATAACTTTATCAATATTTATTCAATATTCACAGAACATTGTCACCCGATGGGTGACTCGGTTTTCCACCCAATCATTTCACGTTTGTCTGCAGACCCAAACTAGTAACAGTTATTCAATGTTGAAAAAACATTGTCACCCGATAAACAAGTAAAGCAGCAAGCAAGCAACTAATACTGATGTCAAACTTGGCTGCTAGTTATCGAAACCCAAAAAGAGTCGGAAAGCAAAGAAAATGATTCTAATATCCTAGATTTTCTTGACAATTTTCCTTGGATTCTTTGCCTTTCTACGGGACGTCTTTTCACCCGTGTTCTTTTGCTTTAGGTCGGTGTCTTTGACTATGGTGGTTAGAGAATTGAAATACAGTGAGTGTCCGTCCTGGGTTCCAAATATGTTTAACACGGCTGTATTATAAGATACATCTTCCTCCTTCATAGCATATTGGATCAGCAATTCCGGAAGGAGAACCGAGGAAATCATTTCACCCTTTGATCTTATTCCATGCATATTCTTGAATTCATATTCTCTAGTGCATACTCCGAAAAGACCGCGCTCTTTTACGGGAATCGTGATGACGAACTGCTGTAACAAATTATTATGTAGCAAGAAGATCTTACTCTTGAAATATCGCTCCATAGCAATATTCTCCGCGATCATTATTTCCCTGAATTCTGACCGTGAAAGAACCACTGATGCTTGTAGTCTTTCGTTGTCAGAAACATCTGGAATGGATTGAAGGTGTGGCATTTGGTTTTTGACGAACTCCTCGATTTCTGGGTCAATACGCTCAAGGTCGTCATCTGTATCTAAATCGCTATCTTCTCTCACGGGACTTGTGTCTGAATCTATAAGATTAATTAAAATCCACATTATTGGAATAGTGAGACATTTGCAATATGTGTTCCTCTCCTACATGTTGAAAACCAGTGATTGATCATGGATTATGTTACCTTTTGTTGCGATGTCTTCCTTTTCGATACAACTACGATTGCCTTCTCCGCCTTTCTCTTCTTCCATTTCACTATCATCTGATCCTAAAATGATTGTATTAACAAGATCCGTCATTTGAAACAGCCGAGTCTAGTGTCTGTCGTTCAGGTGCTGCAATGTTTGCATTATTGCGAAATGCAAAATATACTAATTTACTTCATTTTAAAACTACCTCTTTTAAGGGAATTGATGATTTTCGGCCCGTTGAATGTACAATTTTCTTTCCTGAAAAAGCGTAAAATCTTTAGTTTAGCAATGTTACCAATAATAATAAACTGTTTTAATCAGTCTAGGAATTGCTAAAATCAGGAGTTCTGAAAGCCCATTTTATTTACTTACAAGAGTTGGCTTTCAATAAGTTCATAAGCCATTTGTTTCCGTAGCAACTTTACATCGGCCTAAAATGAAGATCATTTAATCTATTAAAGGTAAAAATGAAACTTTATCTGCGTCAAATATTTTAATACACTGATTGATTTTCTGGTGGTTTCAGTGTTAAGTAACAAGTCAAGAACACAAAAAAGGGGGAGAAGCTCACCTCCTTGAATTGCATGCCATCTCCTCTAAGAATGCATAAAACATACTGCAAGTGTAATTAAACATGTACAAAATGAAAGACCAGTCCATGTAGATAGCATTCACTAGATATTCAGTTGAACATTATTCAGTCCAACTGTGAAGGTAGCACTCACCAGACAAATGAATACGCCACAATCATTACTGTTTGTTTGCATAGGGAGATTGAAGCCATCCTGTAAATATATATTAGTTATAAAAACTTAGAACAGTAGTACTAGTAGTTGACGGTTTTATTGCAAGACTCACTTGTGATACTTGTATATCCCACGTTTCGCAACTGGCTTCTCGCATCAAAGAATCTAACAGAGCCCTGTCGTTTACAAAATAATTACCCAGAGAGAGTAAGAAGCTGCTAGATACATTGACGCAATTATGTGGCCTTAGTAGCATGGCCACGTTAATATGAAATGAACATATAACGACTGCCTTACTTTGCCACACGAATCGATTCCAAACCTCTAGCTGCGACACCAATTGGATCAAAGTACAATAATTGTTTGTCGCTCTTATTGACAATCTAAAAGATAAAATAATTAATTAATCATGGCAAATTAAAGAGGCTTGCACTACTGTGTTATTACTCACCAGTAAGCACCAATGAATGTTGTTTTCATTGACCGGTATGAAAATGAAATCTTTCTGGTTCAGTTTGTCCTGTAATCATATGCACAGAGAAGATCGTTTACATGGATGGTTATAACAACCGTTAGGAATTGCTAATTACAAGAAATACCTTTATCAATTGTCTGGTTATCCGTTTTCGTGTCGACTGGGAATTGGCAGTTATGAAGGACTGAAACTTGTCGCTATGAAGCATTCCCACTGTGTGTGATCCCTGGAAGTCATGAAATATGGAGTTCACATACTTGAAATAATAGATGTTTGTTTTGGTGTTTTTTTTTTTTTGTGTACGCAAATCTGCAGTGCAAAGTACTAATGTTGAGTCAACACGTGCTTATAAATGCCAGTGGTTTCTAGTTTCCTAGGATGCCAGTGTGTAGTTTCCCCCTTTAAAGTGCCTATGAAATGAAAATGTCGATCCTTGTTAACGCGTTTTATTGTACATTACTGTTGTTTGGTCTTTCTCTGAACATTTGCTGTATTTAAACATCGACTTTGAGCATGCGAACATTTTATTTTCGCGGTTCGAAAATTATCATTTTCAACCAAAATGTGCGACAGGAGACTGGGCTCTTGACAATGGCTCGGTGATGTTAAGAGGTTTGCATGCCTTTGTTTGCACAACTCTTGACGTCACATTTCTATAGTTTGACCGAGCGGGAATTGTCGCACTTTGAAACCCAAAATGTCCAACTTCGTGCGCGAAATAAAAAATGTTCCCGTAGCTCAATTCACTACTTGTTATTAATGTCATGTAAACAAGCAAATAGTAAACTTCGTCGTAGTAGCAAATAAAAACGGGGTCTGTTTTTTCATTTCATAGGCACTTTAAGGTTTTGCAGTTGCAGACTGTTTTGTTTTCTGTTTATTATGTTATTACGTCATCAACATACCTCTTGAATACCATAGGCCTCTATAATGAGTTGTATATATCTATTAATAGCCTGCAAGATACATATAAAGAAGCGTACTCGTATATTAAATGCCTTTAGGATTAAAATACTGAACTTTGTTCCTTATATAGGTAAACAGGTTTTATGGCGCGGAATTGTATCGGGAAAACGTTACGTAAATTATTTGAATTTGTTGTCGATGGTAATGTATCTTCATGAAAACATACAAATGACGTGAGCTTTCCATCTCCTTCGTCTCCAGTGCACCTTCGAATGTCTTCTAGAGACAAGTGTTTGATCAAGGCGCCATCCTTTCCGATAAGGTTCGTTTCCTTGGGTTGCTTACTCGATGCCACACATGTTATCTGATAAAATAAAGCAATTATCCGTGATATGTTGAAAGAAATAACTATAACAATCAATAATTTGAAATAAGATTGCCAACCTTATTTTTTTCAAGTTCAGTGAGATGGTAGAGAGGTAACGATCGCTGATAAATAGATAAACATTAAACATAAGATGTTTGTGAAGATTAAGTTCCACAACTGACACTTTAATCAATCATGTACAGGAATACAAATACTGGTTTCTACTGTAAATTATTGTAATTCACCCCATATACCTCATTATCACCGTGGGTTTCGGCTTTGTTTCGTAACTCCATTTCGTCTGTAACTTTAGTTTCAAGATGATAGAACAGCACATAAAGGTTTTCCTTTTGTAAAATGGAGTAAAAAGGGACGGAATATGTTAAAACTAAAAATCAATGTAGGATTGATAACGTACGCGTAAACAACATGCATGGTAAATCT
Organism: Actinostola sp. cb2023; assembly: GCA_033675265.1. Classification (NCBI taxonomy): domain Eukaryota; kingdom Metazoa; phylum Cnidaria; class Anthozoa; order Actiniaria; family Actinostolidae; genus Actinostola; species Actinostola sp. cb2023. The sequence continues at coordinate 195,368 of JAUJYZ010000990.1, forward strand.
GTATACCTGTACAAACGTGGAACTAATGACGTCTGGATGGCAAACCATCACCTTTGTGTCATTGCACTGTAGCACCGTCCCATCTTGTACTATAAAAGCCAAATCTACGAAATGTGGATATCATAAGTGTATTTGTGTCTCCTTAGAAATCGCTACATGTTACATTTTCACAAGTGTGCAATGTTTTTGAACCGCAAAATTAAGTTTTAAAAGTACTTACAGTGTCCTGACTGGGGGGATTCACCGAGGTGCACCTGTCATGATAACATAATAAATTAAAGTTACAAAATCAAATGGAAAGAAAGAATGAAAGAAAGAATGAGAAAGAAGGAAAGGAAGGAAAATAAAAGCACAAACAAACGAAACAGAAAGGAAACAGGCAAGGGTTTTTCCGAATATGAGAAAAAGACACTTACAACCAATGCTGTCAGCTTAAAGTGAGGCCCAGCAGTTGCCAAATTCGGATGCAATAATGGTTTAGTTGCAGAAACGTCTAGGTACCTGTAAAATATATACGAAAGCCGCAAGTTACTTTAATTTGTTCGTGCGCAAGCCATGTTATAACATCAGTATATGGACAGGTGGTCATTTGCTAGAAATTAAAACTAACTTAAACAACAATCGGTAAGAAATTAATTAATTTATTAAACTAATGGACCTTTCAGGTAATACTGCGAGTTTATTCTTCTTTGAACTCCCATTCAACCAACGGAATCTTCCAACGGAGAGAACAAGTACATTCGGCGGGAGCAAAGACATTTTCCTTTCCACGCGGTGTGTTTTTTCACTCATGCAGGTAGACGAGGGGCAAAATCTGTGTAACGCAAAAATATCTCCATGGGTATAATATACATACAGTGAATGCCAGGTTGTATATATGTGTTTTGCTTCGTTGGGAATTTTATGACATAATTTGATGCGTCTTTGATGCACAATCCGATTAACCCACGTGCAAGTTCCATATCCGGGCATACTTACGAAGAGAAGCTACCATTAAAGGCCGAGGAAAGAATTTCTGTCAGTGCAACGTTTTTAGATGTCTCGCCATCACAGGGTAGTGGAACTGGATAGACGGAAAAATATTCTTTGCTCTTGACCTCCTGTTAAATTAAAGTAATATGGTAGTAATAGCGTCTTCTTTACAGTATAAGAGCACAGCTAGCACACGAATTTGTAAAGAGCACTAAAACATCATCTCACTTTGGCACAGGAAGTACAAATACTTGACACATTAAGTTGTCCTCGAATGAAATCCAGCGGTTCACCCCAAACCTGTAGAGAGACAAGATCAGTGCGTTTTGAAAAGCTTGTGTTTATCTTTAGCATCGATGTTTTATAATGTCTTTATGAAATAACTTACTGGATGGCAGAAGTGTTCTGCAAGTTTGATGAGGCATTCGCTAGCATCTTGCTGTTGTAAAGCAGATAAACGGAGGATCTTTGTCACTGCTAACTGCATGAATAATAATAAAACATAATAAACCGTCATTCAATGTTCACATTAGTGATACCCTCAATCAATTATGCATGCTTGTATGTCAGTACTTACTGCCACATATTTATTATTCATTGGTCTGCTGCTTCCCGATTTCAAGGAAGAAACTGCTGCGCAAATGCTCTTTTGGCAGTCATCCATGTTCTTCTTGTCATTTTCACTTAAATCTGAAAATAAATGACCTTTTTAGTCACCCTATACAACTATTATATTAAAAATTAATATTTTTATTGTTGACCTTGTGATCATAAAGGAGATACTTACTGTGGCAAAAGTTTTCAAAGGGTGTGTTTAAGAGGCACTGCAGAAGAGCATTCAGCCAGCATGTACTCTTATTATAGTTGGCTAACCCACGAACAACATTGTAGCGAGGACGCTAAAAAAAAAAAAATGACTACTAGTCATGCAACACAGTCGCAAAAACAGACGTTACTGATATCATCAAAGCTTTACAGGCCCATTACCTACCTCTGGGACAGAGAATATTTCTTGTGATGTGTGATTTTGAGCTTTTTCAGTGGAATTTTTCGTTTGTCGAAACTTTTTCCCTGCTTCTCTTTTCTTTTCAATGTCGTGTAAACAGTCCGGAAATGGTTTCACTGGGGATTGTTGAAAGCGGCCGAGTTTTGGAAATTTGGTGTTTTTTGATTTTTGCATCCTCTTGTTCCACTTCTCCTCGACAGGCTTTGGCTTTCTCTTTGCGGGTGGTGGGGAAGGTTTGTGCATTTTTACTTTCTTCGTCGGTGGTGACGGTTCGTTAAGGCAATTCCGCAAGCGAGATACTTGTGCTTTTGTCGGGCATTTCGAGTTCTGTACAACTCCCTTGTAAAATAGCCGCTGTCTTCCCAAAGTCATCTGGAGGCGTTTTTTGACATATAGATGGATGGGTATCTTTTTTTCTCCGTTGAAATCCTCTTCCTTCAGAGCCTTTATAGAATTTTCCATCTTGCCACTGGTAAGTCTAGTAGGAGCCTCTTTAGAACTTCCAGGAAAAAAGAATGGAATCAGGATTCCGCTCCATAACGGAGCGGTGGGAAGGTAGTCATGAAGTAAGATTTCACAGAGAGCAGGGTTAAAGAAATAATTTCTTTTGCATGTTGGTTCTTCGCAATTGCTCTCAATGCTCTGCCATATCTTGCGAAAGTGGTGGGCAAATGGCGAAGAGGGAGAGCTGCGCAGTGCTTTTTCCTCGCTATTCTCTTCAAATGGCGTTGCATCACTTGATTCTTCCTCTATTTCTTCTACATTTGGTAATTTTGAAGGCAAATCTTCGTCTTGTTTGGGACCATCTAAGGCGTCGATGCCGACTTTAATTTTTCTGTATGCTACGTCAACATCGTTGTGCATATGTTTGCTGCCAAGAACGGTTAGTAGTGATTTGACAGAATCCGTTAGCTCAGATAAAGAAGATGAGTTTACACAAACAGCAAGAGCATGCATAATGAAGGGAATCGCCTTATTTTGTGTGACGTGCTTTTTTACGCGAATGTACAGTCTATGCATTAAATGACTAGTACAAACATGGACAGCTGCCTTTGTGAGGTCATTATGAGAGGCATTTTTGTTTGTTACACGCCAAGCTCTTTCGAGGAAGTCCGCCAGAGATTCACCATTTAACTCTTTCAGTGCAGCAATGATAAAAACAAGGCTGAAATCACTTTCCATGATCGTTGGCGAGGAGACGTTCTTGTGACCAAATATTCGAGCTTCGCAATGGCGGAACCTTGATATAAAGTACTGCAGTGAAGACATCGTATGGTCATCAGAAATCATCTCAGCAACCATGATAGGGGGCTGTCCATTAGTAGGATGATCTACAACTAGAAAGTAATTAAGGATCCTTTTATCTTTCGCAGGGTTTTTTCTAATGAGAGAACCTGTAGCATCCCAAAATGTGCGTTGAGTACCACAAAGATCGTGCCAAAGACGAATGGCTGCCTCGTTCCAAAGTAGTACCCTTAATGGTTCCAAATGTACTTCTTGGATGAAGCCAAACAACCTACGTTTTTCAAAATGACTCCTAGATATATTTACTGCTTCATCGATGTCATTTTTGCACATCTCATCAGAAAGTTTCATAAGTTGTGACCCCACATCTGCAATAGAACTACTATGGCTTCCAGATGGATTTCTTGCCTCAGTGCGTATTTTTCTTAACGCTGCGATTGACCCAAATCCATCTTGATTGCCAGCAAGAAATGCGGTCGGTGACTGGGTGTTTAATTTCTGATGAAAAAAGGTTGACGGTTTCACGTTAATCAGTTGCGTCTTGATCTCTTCACGCTTCTCTTTCGATAGTTGTCTTGTTATGACAGAGTCGAGAGGATGTTGGGAAATACCTTCGTAACAAACAGAGAACTCACGATCTCGATGTTTTCCATTTTGAATCGTGATATTCGCTTGTACCCCACACTTACAACAAGCTTTCCCTAAAAAGTAAGGACCATTCCTCTTTTCGGGGTTAGCTTTTATACTTGAAACGGAATGAGCAACTTTGATTTGAAGATTTAAGTTTCTGCGACAGTAGCTCGGTCCAGTTTCCAGTAAATGCAAACCCTCCAGATCTTCTTGGTCCTGGTCTAATTTTCTGCCACTCTTCCTCTGTAAGGCGAAAAACGGCGTTTTGAAGTGGCGTTTCAACAACACCGTTATGGGGAACATCGGCTCTTGCGAGTGTAGACAATGTTGTTCTGGAAAGTCCACCAGTATTCGTCTTCATTGGCTGAAAAGGACGTCCAAATAAAGAAATTAACGAAACAATTTTTCTGGAAATTATTCAGTAACAAAATAATATAATTATAATCATATTTTTACTTATAAAAGGTACCTTAGACTCGTGTAATTCTGTACCCTCTACTGAATAATCATCACAAATGTCTACTTCAGAATCGTACTGTTCTTTTTCGTCTCTTGTCATTTCGTCCGAAGACTCCGCATCACTTTCCAGTGGATTTCTTATCTTTCTGGACGGTTTTGAAATAACCTCATCGCTATGACAACTACTAGCACTGTCATCTTCTGAAGAAGTGTGGTGGTTGCTCTTTTCCTTTTTATGGTAATAACAGAAGTACGATAAACAGAGGACCACTGGTTTGTCAGTTGATCTGTTAAGTCGGTCACCCTCTAAACATTTTTAGAAAGCGCGAATCTTAACGAGGGCTGAAATTGGCTTTTACATTAAGGTACCAGGGGACCTTTGTGACCACTGTTCACTGAAAGCCGCGTAGCGCTCTAACCACTCATCCAACATGTATAAAAGTATACATTTTCTTAAAGCTGAATAATTGCAGATTCTAAATATGCTTGAGATTATTTCCTATTTTGTAAAAACAATTTTGTTAATGCACATTTTAGAAAATTCGACCGGCCTTGTTCAAAGAGAATTGTGCACGCGGGAATTCAATCGATTTCTAAACGGAAAGTGCCATTGTAATGAGCACACTTTGTTCTTAAAAATCATGTCTCCGATTTTTGATACGTTGCCTCGTTTAAAATTTATTTGATGATTTATGTGTTAATCGCTTAAAAACACGTTAATGAATCTTGACAGCAAATATCTCCTCAACAAAAGCGTTTACCGAAATTACAATGGCACTTCCCCTTTAAAAATCGATTGAATTCCCGCGTGCACAATTCTCTTTGAACAAGGCCGGTCGAATTTTCTAAAATGTGCAATAACAAAAAAAAATACAAAATAGGAAATAATCTCCAGATTATTTAGAATCTGCATTTGTTCAGCTTTAAGAAAATGTATACTTTTATACATGTTGGACGAGTGGTTAGCGCGCTACGCGACTTTCAGTGAACAGTGGTCACGAAGGTCCCCTGGTACCTTAACACATGCATAGAGAAATCCCCATGGGTCTGACTAATTTCGAGCTCTTTTCATCTGAAAATAAGTTCTTACAATCAGATTGGTCGGATTTAATTTTTGGAAATACATACCTCACATGCGGATGTCGTTTGCTGACCATCATCGCATTCAACTTCCAGATCGGAACCATTCCTTAAATGAATGATAAAATGAATGAAGGATTGATCGGGCTAGTGAATAATATAGATGAATGAATAATAACAAAAGCTTACCCATCGTCTTTCTTTCTGCTTTCACATCTCAATTTCTGAAATCCATCAGTCTTACCACGACAGGCATCGTAGTCTGAAGGTGTAAATCTCTTGGGTTTCTTCAAAATGAAATGAAATACAAAATATAAATAAATGTAAAATTTGATATCTGCTGCGGCGGACTGAACAACAAACCTTAATGTTTCGACTTCCTGTTTTCACTATAGGAGTAGTGAAAGTAGTACTCTTCTGAAATCCAGACAATATTGTTACTCAAAACATATAACTGGCTTTTATTAGTAAATAAATGACAGTTCTATACATTACCAATCTCGCCTTACCGATCTAAACTTTTCCTGTATGCCCTCCTTGTTCCTTCGCCAAAAATCGTTCAACGCCTTCACCTCATTTATGGAAACTATTTGCTTTGAAAAATAACTCCTTGCAACACGATTCCAGTACCCATCAATGCTAGACAAAGACTGTCCGGGCTGAGTTGGACTACCATCTTCACGTTTTAAAACGCTCAAATAGTGATTGCAAATAATGTTGTATGTATTCCTTTTCTGCAAGTGATGAACATACATACATCACGAACATTGCACTCCAAAACTGAGGGGGGGGGGGGGGGGGGGGGGGGGTACATGCTTGTAAAATGGGGGCCATGCTTTGCATCTTTTAGATAATAATAATAATAAATAATAATGGTTGTTCAATAGATAAAACGAATGACTTCATTATTTACTAATAAAGCTATCCATCTATCTATCTTCATTGAATCTATTGTTTTAGAAAAGAGATCTAATTCAATTGATTGTCAATTGATACCAATTTACTAACTGATTATCAATCGGTATATCAGCAATTGATAACAATTGATACTCACTCAGATTTTTCCCGTTATCAATTGTTATCAATTTCTCCCAATGAAAATTACGATCCTTGTCAGAATTACAGACCCTATTCAAGAAAATTTAGGGTGAAATGTATACCCTATCTAAGACCAAAGCCAAAAACCATACCCTATCCAGCGGCGCATACCCGTATAGCAAATATTGGGAGTACCCGTCCCCCCCCCCCCCCCGGGGGGGGGGGGGGGGGGGGGGGAGGGGGAGTGGGTAAAAGGCCACATTCATAAGCTCAGTAGCTTGAGTTGCATATTATGGTACTATGCTAAGACTATTGATCACGAAAAATAGTGCATACAGTTTTTAAAACATGTATCAATAACAAAATATGAAACTGACCTTGTATCGAACCATTTCCAGTCATTACTAATTGCACGGCGTTATTGATATACCCAGCATATCGCGTCAGTTGTAAATGTTCAGTTGTAAATGTTCAGTAAGGCATGGCTACATGTATATATAGTGCTTCAGTTTCCGTTTACGTCAATACATGTAATGTAACTATCTATAATATTTGGAAATCACCATCTATCTAGAATATTGTGTAAGATTTATTATATTTCTTATCTAGTATGACTACGTAATAGCCACATTCCAACTCTGTCGCAACTTCCGTCGCACACATAGAAATTTATAATGCACTCAAATTGGTTTTGAGTGACCAAGTCAATTGTTGACTAGCACTTAGTGTGGATGGTAAATTTCGATCGCTACTACAAAAACATGCAATGGACAAAGGAATGCCCTTACATATATTTATTTCATTCGTCAATGATTTTTTGTTCGACTGATTAGTGTCCACATTTTAAAATGTATGTATGTCATCACTGATTGTACACATACGACTGGCAGGACGTGAGATAGGTTCTACAACCAGATTGATTCTGGCAGCAGATTCGCCAGCAGCAGATTCGACCAGCAGCAGATTGGTAGCAGCAGATTCGGATTGACGTCATTTTGACGTCACAGATTTCAGAATCTGCTGCTGGCTTGACAGCAGATTCACTGAGCAGGGGTAGGGAAGGGAAGAGCGACAACAAGACAAAAACGCCAGCTCAAACCTTTTAACCTTTCGATACTGGAGACTCCAAACATAAACAACATAAACAGTGTGGAAGGAGCCTAATAAGTAATTCTAATACGAATTTTAAAACTTGACATCACGTGTTATGTTTGATTGTCTTTCTTTGAGCATTGATAATTGACATACATTTATTGTGTAATCACACATCCGGTGTTGCGTTACTAGTTGTCTAAGGTCATTCAAATGCAACCAGGTTTGCTTTCATATGGTTAGCTCAGTTGTCATGTACAAGTTGAATACAGCTATTAGGAAGCCCATCCACATCACATTGAGTTACTTTATATATTGTGGCTATTTTGCCTCCGAGGCACTAGTTTGTAATGTTTATCACCCGTTTCCAACGCTGAATCTATTCTTAGCGTTCGTTTGCAGTGCAAACTGTTAAACAATCATATTCCCTTCCCTACCCCTGCTCAGTGAATCTGCTGTCAAGCCAGCAGCAGATTCTGAAATCTGTGACGTCAAAATGACGTCAATCCCAATCTGCTGCTGCCAATCTGCTGCTAGTCGAATCTGCTGCTGGCGAATCTGCTGCCAGAATCAATCTGGTGTTCTACACCAGATTCTACACCTAAAAGTGTATTTCTCAGATTCTACACCTAAAAGTGTATTTCTCAGATTCTACACCTAAAAGTGTATGATTGTTATCTCGGTGTTCTAGAAAGCCGATGGACGTAAATTATTACGCAAAAGAAGGACATAGATTTCTTTAAATTTAAAATTCCTTTATTGTTTGATGCTTGGAACTTTTCATAAGCATACATAAACGAGCTCTTTTGACTCAAACTCCAACTGAAATCAGTCACAATTGATTTGTTAAATTCCCCTTTACATCGTTACCGCTACATTTGATGGGTGGCACACCTAGTCACCTATCGGGTGACAAAGTTCTGTGAATATTGAATAAATATTGATAAAGTTATAACGACTTATATAAAGTTTTAGTCATATGATTGCCAGGTTACTCAGCTATTCAGGTTGCGATGGCAACACCTACACTTGCGATGGGTGGTACACCTAGTCACCTATCGGGTGACAAAGTTTTGTGAATATTGAATAAATATTGATAAAGTTATAACGACTTATATATAGTCATGAGTTGGTAGTTTTAGTCATGTGATTGCCAGGTTACTCAGCTATTCAGGTTGCGATGGCAACACCTGCACTTGCGATGGGTGGCACACCTAGTCACCTATCGGGTGACAATGTTCTGTGAATATTGAATAAATATTGATAAAGTTATAACGACTTATATAAAGTTTTACTCATATGATTGCCAGGCTACTCAGCTATTCAGGTTGCGATGGCAACATCGGCACTTGCGATGGGTGGCACACCTAGTCACCTATCGGGTGACAAAGTTTTGTGAATATTGAATAAATATTGATAAAGTTATAACGACTTATATAAAGCCGTTCAGCTTGAAGTTTTAGTCATGTGATTGCCAGGTTACTCAGCTATTCAGGTTGCGATGGCAACACCGATACTTGCGATGGGTGGTACACCTAGTCACCCATCGGGTGACAAAGTTTTGTGAATATTGAATAAATATTGATAAAGTTATAGTGACTTAAACTCTCGAGTGTTGTTACAAAAACGTCCGAGGAAAGTCGGAAAAAATAATTTCATTAATAACCATATATTTATATCCTGATCGATTATATTTTAGTCAATTTGCTTGTTACTGTATACATGTAATATACACATAGCAATGCATGAGCTTTTAAAATAGAATTCAGGCTACAACAGACATAATTACAAAAATAAAAAAATCGGTAACCTGTAACTGGATTTTTGGAATCGGTAACCGGTAACCGGTAACCAACTTCCAATTAGTGTTGTAGCTATCAATGGATGACTTTCACCATACGCTGTTTTACAAATGACGAGGGCTGTTTCGTAGATGCCTTCGGCATCGGCAAATAATTAATCTGCTCGCCACTGACAAAATCACGATATTTTGCTCAACCTCGTCCAATAATTGTTTTATCATTCGACTCATTTCTATCAATAAGGAATTTATTGAATATAAACATCAAGAAAAAATATTGTAAAACGAGCTGCCATGTTTACACTGTGAATGATCAATTAAGTGCGCATGCTCAGACCGTTATTTGCAGCGAACACTGCTTCATCTTCACTGCGCATGCTCAGACCGTTATTTGTACGCAGTTATTTGCAGGTCTTTCAGCCAATCAGAACTGCGGATAGAATTGAGTCGAATGATAAAAACTATTATCGGTCGGCTGAAAACCTTACAACTGTTCTCTTCTCTTCACCGTCGGCTGCGTGTATCAACTCACTTCGTTCTAAGTTCTGAAGATCTCTAAACCCTTTGCAGTACTAGTACTGGATTGATAAATCCATATCTCTATGAATTATTGGACGTGGTTATTTTGAAAACAAGATGACATAAATTGTGAATTCAGACTCGACCAGTCTCGTATTGATAAATCATGTTGTTAGAGCCTTCGGTGATTATCTTAGCGGCCGGCACAGGGCGCATGCGCTGTAGAACCCAATTAGTGATTTGGGGTCAACGACGTTGACGATGACGAACGCTTCTCATTTTTAGAGTCGGGTCTTCCACAGGAAGCCCAACTAATTAGACCTTTTGAAATAAAAATTGAATCACTTACTGGAATATTTATAAATTGCAACACAAGTGATTCAATTTTTATTTCATTTTACCGACTGGATGACTAATAATATTCACTCTCAAATTAGACCTTTTGTTTTTGATATTTTTTTATTAGGTGGTTATTGTTTCAAACCAATTCTTGGTTTTCAATCAATCCCTTGAAAATCAAGAGATAAAGACACGGCGGCCATGTTGGTTGAACAAACAATAGACACTAATGAGCAATCTTTTGTTGAAGTTCAACCAAGATGGCCTCCGTGACGTGTATTGCATGCAAACCAGCAATTGTGAGAGTATAAATATATTTTTTGTCCACCAATATTCATCAGTTAGCTCAGTAGTATACAGTGTAAAGTGTGTTGTAAGTAAGCTAGAGGTTGTGGATTCGACTGCCGATATGTGTATTTATGAAATATTTTTTCTTCATAAAAACTGGTTGCGATAGAAACTTTCTAAGTCTATTAATTGACACATTTCGATAAGTTGTAAGGATTGGGAATAATCAGGGTCATGAATATTTAGATTAAGAAATCTCGATCACTATGGTTGGAAATGTGATCAAACATATGGGAGTTGGATCACAAGCGTTTGACCGGGTTTCAAGGATCATGCACGTGACAAAATAAAGTTCCCTGATTGGCTTAAAATCTCAAGAATTATAAATGAATTTGAGAAATTTGTATAAACATACTTTCTTGTTGTCTCTGGCTGCTATGTTAGTTTTAGAATAATAGAGTGCAAACCGTGAAACAGTACAACTAGTTAGTGCTAAATAGCACCAATGAAACAATGCACCAATGAAACAAAAGACATTGCACTATTTAAAGTTAGTACTGTTTCACGGTTTTAGTGTTTGCACTCTATAAGAAGTTAGAAAACAAGAAAGAAGTTAGAAAACAAGACAGAGACAAAATTGTTAGTTATGATATGTTAAGTTGATATTTATATGAATTTTATGAAGACTAGTAAAGAAAATTACAGTGAGGACACACTTAACGTTCCTTGTGCTTGAAATAAAGGATTCTGAATATGGGTGAATTAAACTTAGACACACTGGTTTAATTTTGCATTCACTATATTCATTTATAAAATTCCTTCATTTCATCATCAGCAGGTTTTTGTAGTAGTGAGTTTTGCCCTGCTTGTCTAGGTTCACAGGACTGAGCTGATGGACTGGATGCACTGCTTGAGGGATGTAAACTATCAATAGCCTTATCTAGCTTAGTTTTAAGTTTCTCGGCGGATGAAAAATTGATATCTTTAGCCCTTGCATAATCTACTTGTTTCACTGTAGTAGGTAAAAGCCAAGTACATTTTGCCTGTGTGCAGGCAAGTTTTCCATTTAATCGTGTCCACACTTCAAGATAAAAAAGTACACTCGCGATATGGGAGCAGCATTCTACCAGTCCGGCCATACATCCAGCACAATGTCCTGAAACAACAGTTCCTTCCTTCGTTGTAATAATCCACAACTACACGTGAGGGTCGTTCATCCTTTGAGAATGCCTTACTTTTGCAAGAACGACGTATTTCTCTTGAATAATTTGTCCAATAACACTTGTTATGAATCCAGACACCATATGATTGTACGCAAGCAGGCTTCTAAAATTTTTAACTGTTCCTTCGTGTAGAAGCTCATCTCTAGCACGAGGTACGATAGAATATCACACGCCTCAACTGGAGGAAGGCATTCCGTAGTAAATTTCTGATGCGGAATGACTAATGGGGCGATACCAACCACAGATATCTTGTCTTTGTCTATGTATCTCCTCTTTGCGTTATTTTCCATTGATTCGGTATACTTAGACAGCATGAGCTTGGAATCTGATATGTTTGCCATTTTGAATTCAAATACTCCAAGATGGCGGCGCCTCGTTTTCGAATTTTTCCGTGGCGTCACGCAAACAGACAGTATTGGCTTCTTCGTGGCACTTGGATAAACTATAATCCTGCATTTGTGCTACGCCCGATATACCCACCCTTGCCTTGCCACGCAGTACTGCATCAGTGGATGCCTTCTTTGACCTACACTGTGCATGGGGCTTTTGATTTTCAATAGCCTACTTTAGGTAAGGGTTGCAAATGGCACATTGAAAATTACTTTGTCCAAGATGTATAAACTGGGGGAATACGTCGCCTTGGAATGTAATCAGCAGAGAATGACCAACTTTAATGGGTCTGAAGCAGTTTGCAACAAAGAAACGGATTCTGGAATCTTTAAACACATTTTTATTTGCAGAATCGACATAAATCTTCTCGCGTTCTTTAGCAAAATCGTCACTTTTTGTAAATATTTCTTTAAGATACAAGGCTGAAATAATTTACAGCCAGGACTCACCTTTCAGACTAAGAGTTCTTTATCACAACTCCAACCTACAGTATACAACTGTTTATTCAAGATTAATAGATAAATCAGCCTTCTAATTTTAACCCTCCCCCTACCACGACTATTAGAACAACATAAATAAGACACATTTTTGAAAAGCATTATAATTGTCATTGACTTTTTAATTACTGGTGGCTCCTAAAGGAACCGTTGTTTGATGAATGTATTGATATTGATATTGATATCCATTTTTTTTGTAAGCCATGTGCGAACTTGGCACGCAATCTCTGCTGGTTGATCACAATGAGTGCCAGATCTGGCAATGTCCATTTGAGATTCAACATCCCAGCAACATGAATTTAGTAAGATCAAATTTACCAGAAAGTATTTGCCGGCTAAGTTCTCGGACAAATGGCCTAAAAATAGCAGTCTCTTCTATGGGGATGACGACTGTGAACTAAAGACGCATTTGGATTGATAATGTAAGATAATTGATTTGATAATTCAATAGAAATACCTTCAATAGAATACCAATAAGTTGTAGCAGAATTGCTTTCTTCCATTTTATGAGATTATGTTCAGTTGAAGGCGTTTAGCTTAGCGTACGTATTAGACCGAGATTAGCACCAGATACAAAAGTCACTCGACAAACTGAGGGCTTTCATGTATCTTTATCACTACATTATTAACATCCCTTGATAAAAAAAACCCAGAGGACCCAGATGTCACTAACCAATGATGCTGCCAGATTATGATTGAAATACAATTGTCCTTTCTGTGCTAACAAGGTCTAACAACTGCAAAAAATAATATTATATTTTTCCACATTACGTAACGTTACATTCTATTCTTATTCTTTCAAGACGTTTTGAGAAATAAGATGTTAAGCAAGCCACCAAATGATGGCCCTAAAGGTGCAGGTGGTGTAAAACCCGAACTGACAACACTGGACACCATTTAGGTGTCCAAGGGATTTCCTCCAGAAAGTTCTCTAGAGATGCTGGCCAATGCTCTCAAAGTAGAGAAAACCCAGATACTCAAAACCACTATTTATACTTTCCCGTGTTCTTGTAGAGTCCGGAAAATTACTTCCGTCGTTGCTCAAAGACAAACATCTACAGTACGTTCTATGTTCTGCTAGCAGTTTTGAACGTTGAAACTTACCTTTCGTTTTTATTACAAAATTATTACCATCTAGGAACCATCCTTTCATTTGATGTGCATTTTCTCTTGTGTGTTGTTTAAGAGCCGAAATAGCTTGTAACGTTCCATACATTCAGGGAAATGCCAAAGGCCTCACATGTTAAAGAGGAATCCTCATCACAAGACCAGAGAGGAATGACAAGCTAAGTTTGAAGATAACCCACCTGTCCCAGGTTTGCTTGGACAAGTAGCACGGTGAGAACAGCTCACTTTGCGAGTTCCCTTCTTGTAGCAAACTAGGCATCGCTTTTAAACTTTCCTCCAGTAGGGGGAGTCTGTGTCACAAAGCTGTGAGTATGATGATGTTTTCCTCTCTTGAAATATCAATTTGACCTTCAAAAACGTAGCCATTGGCGGCGTCCGCAGCCATCCAGACTTTGATTCTATATTTTGTTGGCTTTGGCGACATATATTGCCGGAAAGCAAGTGCTCCTTTAAATGATATCATCCCTTCATCAATTGAGATATGTTTAGAAGGCTTGTATACTTCTTTGATGTGTTGTAAACATCATTCATTCATTCATTCATTCATTCATTCATTCATTCATTCATTCATTCATTCATTCATTCATTCATTCATTCATTCATTCATTCATTCATTCATTCATTCATTCATTCATTCATTCATTCATTCATTCATTCATTCATTCATTCATTCATTCATTCATTCATTCATTCATTCATTCATTCATTCATTCATTCATTCATTCATTCATTCATTCATTCATTCATTCATTCATTCATTCATTCATTCATTCATTCATCATTCATTCATTCATTCATTCATTCATTCATTCATTCATTCATTCATTCATTCATTCATTCATTCATTCATTCATTCATTCATTCATTCATTCATTCATTCATTCATTCATTCATTCATTCATTCATTCATTCATTCATTCATTCATTCATTCATTCATTCATTCATTCATTCATTCATTCATTCATTCATTCATTCATTCATTCATTCATTCATTCATTCATTCATTCATTCATTCATTCATTCATTCATTCATTCATTCATTCATTCATTCATTCATTCATTCATTCATAAAACGCTGTTTGGGGTAGGACACACTTTGTACAAGCGATCGAAGTTTGCTTCACCATGCTGTGGTTCGGTTATCAAGTTTCTGAAATGCAAATACTGTGACAGTTCTTCGAACCTATTCTTTGTCATGGCTGATTGTATTCCCGCATTTCTTCTTCTTTAATAGCATTTGGGTCAACACCAAACGGCATCATGAACCAGGACATGAAGATGCTCTTGTCGTAGTTTGTTGTGCTTGGCCCTATACTCCAGAAGTCTTTCCGGACTGTTGAGTTCCTCACTGCTGGAGTGCTGCTTCAACATCATTAAAGACACCTCTGTATCTGTAAAATGGATGTGGTGCATTCGACTGTCAAGGGTTCTTTGCTCCAGGGCCCAGTTGTTCGAAAGTGGGTTAATGCTAACCCAGGGTTCAATATGGCTAACCTTGGTTAAAGTCTTAATAATTAACCCTAGGTTAGTGAATTTAACCATGCGTTAGCTTTAATCTGCTTTCAAACAACCGGCCCAGGCATACCCCTCTCTGTAAAATGTATAACTTCCTTTCTACGAAGTCCCATTCGACATGATTTCCAAGCTCTTAGACTTTGGCCTCCCTTCCAGTCTGTGTTTAGTGTCCTGCCGGATGCCATCTTGACAAGTGGCTGGCAGTCTTCCCAAGACAATAATTCCAGCAATAAATCATGGTCTGTGATAGCGATGGGCCACTGGTGATTTTGAAATTTATTTCATTTTATTTGCATTTTCGTTTTTATTTGTAAATTTTAATACAAAACACAGGCATTTTTCCTATGGCAGCGATAGGACACTACCATATGCCACATACTATTCATTGATACATGATCTTTTTGTCAATTGACTGCTAGAAATAAATTGTTCTGTGAAGTGCTTCATCTCAGTTACTAGATAGCTTATTACATCAGATCATAGAATTCAATTTTTTCAAAACCTGCTGTTGGCACTTGAATTCCAGAGTCACTGGTAAATGGTAAGTGGGTAGGTTGCTTACCTCGAGCTGAACTCCAAACAGGACCAACTGATAACCAAGGCCATGTTCAGGGGAAACCATTTTGTTTGCCTGGGTAGAAATAAATCCATTGCTTCATTCTGAACGAATCCAGACTTTCATTTCTCGTTTTATTCGTTTGAATGGCATGTATTGCTTAAAGACTAGTCTACCCATGTATTTCACTATTCCTTCATCTATGCTAATGCTCTGCATGGGATTATATTGTCTAATATGGCATCGATCAATGGCCAAACCTTGTATAGCTTGTTTTGTTGTGGTCCACATGGTGGCATGTTCTCTCATTTATATATAGATATGACTGCCCGATTTTGTTGAAATGGTTTTGGTACATTACCTTCTGCACTTCTACAACACCAAGGATGAGATCAGAAGACCAATAAAGCTAAATTTCAGGCAATGCTTTGATGTCGAAAACGATGTTGAGTCCGAGAAAGACACTCGATGGTCACGTCATACCAATGCGGAGCTGTTTTTGCGATAGTTTGAGGAGCGCAACAGTTCGTTTCTTCAGTTAATAGTTCTCACAATTGCTTGGGAAAAATGTGTAGAAATAATTCTAGCGGTTTTGAGCCATCTGGAAGCATAACTATCGGCCTAATTGACTGTGTAAAAGGTTCAAAATGGACATCAGAGTCATCTTGTGTCTAAGCATCATTGTTTCCTATGGAGGCGTTAAGACAGCAACAACTTCAAGGTCGGTCGAGGTGTCCAAGGTGGATGGCCTCTTGGCTGCTGCTGCCTTTGTTGGTGCCTTTTAGCACTAAATAGTGCAAAGTATTATTGCATGCTTCTACTAATCAAATTTGCAATTCTCCTGAAAAGTTGTGGTTGGTTGTGTTGTACATTGTTCATCTAATAAGAACTTCCTGATTCCTTTTTTTTCACTGAAGAAACAGCAAGTACATCTTATTTTTTTGTGATATTAAAATATTGATTTCATGTCATCTACACTTGTACATGTATATGTGCATTTATTTAATAAGCCAATGTACAGAACAAGACAGCATTGCATTACTTTGATTGGGTATCTACAGAAGGATGTTGGCCATGGCTGGTCCCGGGTACTGGTAACTGTTGACTGGGTTCTGATGACAGTTGGCTGGATTCTGGTGACTGTTGGCTGGTACCACCCCCACATTCCTGTGGTCTCTGATACTCCACATATGGATGGGAAAGCCACAGTTCACACAATTCACCTTAGATGAGTCCTTTAACTAGTACATGAACACAGAAAAAGTTTACATTTAAAATTTATTTAACAGAAAAATTTTTCCGAACATAATCATAATTTTACTAAATTGATAATTGAATTTCATTATAATATATTTCATATATATTATTATTATTATTTTCATTATAGGACCACGAACGTTTATGTAGCAGAAACTGTTTGTAATTGTATGTAAACTGTATGTACATTAATTATTATTATACAGACAACCACTGGATATGAGCAAGCGTGCGCTCTGATTGGCTACTCTACTAGTAGGCTACATGTATCAACTCATATACCACAGACCGGTTTTACCAAACTAAAAATATAAACAAAATGTTATATTTCTCACAATCCAGTGGTTGTCCATATAGTAAAACACTTTTTCCACTCAATCTCGTCGAACATGGCTGATAGCCAACTCTCCTGTACGACTCAATGTCATGGAATATTTTTTTAATATATTATAGATGCTATTCAATATTCAATTCTAGATAAAGTTATCAAACCTCTAATTCCTCTGAGCTTTCATCCAGGTCCATTTGTAAAGGTATGACGTATGCTACTGCCTGCCCCAGTCGTTCTTTCAGGTAGGGTACTGAATATCCCTCCCTCCCTGGCTGTAACAATGCCAAAGGCCTTTGTCCTCCTCCTCCTGCTGCAGCTCTCAGAACATGAAAACCCCCAGCTGGCTTGAGTTTAGGAAACTTTTCCTCAATACTAACTTTACTTTCCCAATGCCTGCCTGCATCAGTGTTTCCATCCTTTCCCTGTCTGGTGTCACGTCTTCGTTGCACCCAAGAAAACACATATCATGGGTCCAGGTTTCTGGAATGTCAAAAGGCACATATCCAAGCATTGGCTTTTTTTTCTTGCCATTGCTGGCACAGGAAAAAAAAGTACAAAAACATGAATGGTATTTTTGAATGGGAATTGCACATAAACCATTTAAAAAACCATTAATGGGAACGGAGAACAGTAACCATTAATGTGTTTTTGTAGCATAATTACCATTAATGACTTTATCGTGAAAATCATGAATGGGTTTATGTTTCAAACTATTAATGCTAATACTGGTTATTACAAAATTACAGTCATGGGAAATACTATAAAACCAAGCATGGGATTTAAAAAAAAACCATTAATGTAAAAGTCGAACAAAACCCATTAATGTATTAACCAATGGTTTTAAGGCTTTAAACATTATTGTTTTTCCCCAAAAATACTACAGTGGAAAATACAGTAAAACCATGAATGTATTGAAAACAAACCATTAATGTAAAAGTCGAACAAAACCCATTAATGGTATTGAACCAATGGTTTTAAGGCTTTAAACATTATTGTTTTTCCAAAAAAAATACTACAGTGGAAAATACAGTAAAACCATGAATGTATTGAAAACAAACCATTAATGTAAAAGTCAAACAAAAACCATTAATGGTATTGAACCAATGGTTTTAAGGCTTTAAACATTATTGTTTTTTCAAAAAAATACTACAGTGGAAAATACAGTAAAACCATGAATGTATTGAAAACAAACCATTAATGTAAAAGTCAAACAAAAACCATTAATGGTATCGAACCAATGGTTTTAAGGCTTTAAACATTATTGTTTTTTCAAAAAAATACTACAGTGGAAAATACAGTAAAACCATGAATGTATTGAAAACAAACCATTAATGTAAAAGTCAAACAACAACCTGTTCAGGAGTTACTGTACTTTTTTCTGGAAATATGCATTATGCATGTTAGCATTGAACTGAAAGGAAAATGTAAACAATCAACAAAATATAATGCAACAAGTTTATTTGCCAAGTAGATTATGAGAATTGAACATTGTCATGTTAACAATAATATTCCATATTGAATGTAAATTATGATGATTTACAAAAATTAATACTCAAGTAATGTTATTATCAGACATTATCTACTATGCAAATAACTAGAGTGGTAAATTGGCCGCCAGGAATTCGAACCGGTGGCGAGACAATTTGTATCACATGATCACAATCAAAATATTTGTCTCGTGATTGAACATTGAGTTAATGTTTAATCTTGAAATGATTGATGGAGAGGTAAACAGGTACAAAAATGCATTACAACAATACCCTTTCTGGTGCCATGCCATTTGTTTACCTGATTACCTATCCGTCAATCATTTCAAGAAGAAACATATCGACTCAATGCTCGATCACGAGACAAATATTTTGTGATCATGTGATACAAATAGTTCATGTACGAGTTCCTTTTATCTCTGTTTCAAAACGAGTCTATGTGAGAAACCTTTCATATGTAAATAAGTTTTCCTTTTTCATGTACATAAAACTCATTTTCATCACATGAAAGGTTTTGCACATCATGTTTCGTTTTGAAACAGAGATAAAAGGAACTATTGTCTCGTCACCGGTTTGAATTCCTGGCAGCCAAATTACCACTCTAGTGATTTGCATAGTAACTTTCTTGAAAAAATATATTTTGTCTTCAGTTCCCATTTCGCGGTTATGACGACATCACAAAAATTTAAACAAAGGCGTAACTCAGACTTGTTTAATCGAGTTGTTATTCTAACTTGAGCTGAAAGATATAAAATCGGTTTGACACGGTAAAACTGAACACAATGTTTGTCTGAGTCTTGAAAATATTTTTAGAATTACCGCGCTGCACTATTGATTTAGAAGGGTTTAATCATTTTTACATGATCTCTGGAAATGTTTTCCATATTATTTTCATTAATTGAAATGTACCCTTGGGTGTACAAACTGTTAGCGATTAATATCACTAGGCTGGTCTTGTCTTTCTTGGCCTGCTGTGCCACGCCCAACACTCTTGCCGCTGAGTGGAGCTGGCTTCTTGATATATCACCCATTTTGATTGTATTGAATGCCACACAAACAGCCACTGTAGCAGCTGTCCCTGCAAAACAAAATTAAGTAAAATAAATTAATGCAGGGCTCACATGATTTGTTTTCAAGACAAATAACAAGTAGTTGCAGCTGAATATTTTCTCTTGGCACTTGGAAAACAAATGCATTATGTTGTTTTCCAGATAGACAAGCTGCTGGCAAGCTTTGATTGTAAATTTATCTAAAAGTAATGATTTAATCAAGATATATAATTGCAATAATATTGAGTTAATTGTATGTAAGTCTTGTACGTATGCTTATTTTAACATACCCTTTATTTTGTTGTTCCCATCTTGCTGTTTTGCTGCATGTTTTACTGTTTTGCCGTTTTGCCGTTTTGCTGCATGTTTTACTGTTTTGCTCTTTTGCTGTCTGTCATCAGCATCATCTACAGGATAACAAAGCCTTTTGGGGGGCTTTGGCACTGTTAGCTGTTCCAGATCAGATTCATCAATAGTGATTGGGATAGTACTAGTAGTCTTTGGGGTAGATGATCCTAAAGGCATATCATCAGTCATAGAAGAAAAGGACTCTGCATCAGAGTCCATCACTTCTTTTGTCAGGCTAGAAATTAAAAATTCAAGGGTTAAGGTTAAGCAATAATATTTGGGGGAAATATGGAACATTATTTTATATATACCGTGATATCGGTAATGGCTGAGGATGCTGAAGGCACAGAGGAAGGAGAGGATATCTCCGCATCACTAGCACTAACATGGCCATCATTACTTTTCCTATTCAGTGTTCTCTTGTCAGGCTAGAAATTAATAATTCAAGGGTCAAGCTGGTCACATGTCTTTTGGGGCAGTATGTACCATATTTCATATATATTTACCGTGATATCGGTAATGGCTGAGGATGCTGAAGGCACAGAGGAAGGAGAGGATATCTCCGCATCACTAGCACTAACATGGCCATCATTACTTTTCCTATTCAGTGTTCTCTTGTCAGGCTAGAAATTAAAAATTCAAGGGTCAAGCTGGTCACATGTCTTTTGGGGCAGTATGTACCATATTTCATATATATTTACCGTGATATCTGTAATGGCCGAGGATGCTGAAGGCACAGAGGAAGGAGAGGATATCTCCGCATCACTAGCACTAACATTGCCATTAGTACTTTTCCTCTTCAGTGTTCTCTTGTCAGGCTAGAAATTAAAAATTCAAGGGTCAAGCTGGTCACATGTCTTTTGGGGCAGTATGCATGACAGTACTTTGATACATTACAGTAGTCTTTTTGAGGTAGTGTTGTACCATTCAGTATTACCTGTTCGTAGTCACGGCCGTTTCTGTGATTCCTCCTTCTTTCGTTGAAGACATCTAAAATGTGCTGCTTGATTCCCTCCTTCCCAAATCCTGCCGGTTCGTAACTGCAATCACCGATTAAAGAAGTGGCTAGTTCCTCTAGTTCAGCTTTTGCCTGTTTGTTATTTTTGAAGTTTGGCAAATCGTTGCCCGGAAACTTTTGAATTGCACCTGTGCGCACTGCTTTTCTCCTTAAAGTTAAAAAGTGAGAATGTACAAATTGCTATGTTTTCTCTATAATGTTTAATGTAATATAATTAGACTAGACCAGAACCAAATACAATAAATGATATAGCTTCCTTGTATAAATAACCCTTAAAATACTTGGTAAACCAAACCACACTTACAAATATTACCACCACAACCCCTTACACGATCAAAAGAGCCACTTACTTAAGTTTATATATCTTTTGTTGGACCTCTGATAGTGATTTTATCTTCATTTTGGTTGGTTTCCCACATCGGAAGTTTGATGCTGCCATGGCCATCTGGGGTGGACTACATGTAAGAACACGTTCTTCTATTATCTGCTTTAAACGAAGTTGAGAGCCTACAGTAATCAGCCCACAAGCTTCTAGCTGCTCAGCTGAGCCTCTCTCACTAAGCATTAATAGAGCATTGCCATCTATGTTTTGATCTGAAATACATGAATTTAATATAATAGATTATATTACATGTATATTATATTAAATTATATAATAGATTTATATTTTAAATCATCATTGTACATATTAGTTAGGTAGTAATTCTGAAAAGCCCAATGGGGAGAATTATTAAAGTATTATTATATTATTATAACTGATTTATCACTATTATTGAGTATAAGCCACTTCACGCACGCTTTCGTCCACCATTTTGAATTGGGGGAAACGCGCGGAAATTTATAGAAATCACTTTTGCTTGCCGTAACTTCGCTCGATTTTGTTGGATTTTCAAAAACTTACCATTTTAGAAAAGGTAGTTTATTTGTTATTTATGACCTATAACATGATGGGTATTGGAAGGCTACAAATCGAGAATGCTTTTTTTTTTTTTTTTTCAAAATAAAACGTTCGGCACGTGAATATGCAAATTAGCTCGAAATTTTAACATTGGTGAAAAGAAGATTGACTCGAAGTACGACAACTGGCAGACATGCCAGCTGATTATGGAAGTTTAAATTTTGAAAATCCAACAAAATCGAGCGGAGTTATGGGAAGTCAAAGTGATCCAGATTTATATAAATTTAGGTGCGTTTGCCCCAATTCAAAATGGCGGACGAAAGCGTGAAGTGCAACGGTCTTTCGACGTTTTGGCGGGAACTCGACCAAGACCACTTAAATTTGCTTTCACTTAAATTATCACAAGTATAAACAGCTAAATACAGTGTTTATGTTTGAGTCCGTTCGGAGTTCATTGTAATTAGTAAGCATGTTTTGCCTATGGAAAAGCGAGTGAGAAAATAAAGGCTACCAGAGCCAGAGAGCAAACTTCCAATTGCCGTGTCACTTATTAACCTTCACTTCAGCACTCCAAATTAACGGCACAGGCAAATGTTTGAAAAGCATTTTAGCTCGGGAATTGACCTTTGACTTATTGTAAGAGTTAGAAAACTCTCTGGAATTCGCATTAACTTCTTGGACATGCACGGCGCAAGAATTCGGCGGCAAGTTGAACATTCTGTACTTACCCTGGAAATGCTCCGCCACTTCTTCGTCGAATTGAGAAGCTATAAAACACTTCACCTCTTCAATTGTCATATTCGGGATTGAGATTGATGTGCTAGTCTCCATTTCTTTGAATTCAAGTGTCAGAAAGAAAGAAGGAATTGCAATATTAGGATCGAATTGAATGAGTCAAACTCTCTCCTCTGCCGCGTTTCAACTGCAAGCCTGCTAAGCAAGGAATAAATTACATCACGTGATTAAAAAGCGCGCGAAAGCATTGACGTCTGGGTAAATTTTCCTCTAAAAATGTATTAAGAACTTTATAGACGAGGTAAAAAAAGTCAGAAACAATATTAGTACGTGGTGTTTTGATGAAACTACGACATTTTACGATGAAAAGAACACAAAAATATCCATCTTGTTCGATTACTTCGATTCGTACCATAATAAGATTTGGGCTACCTGTTCATGTGGTGTGCAAAAAGTACTGGAACTAGACCGCACTCAAACGCTGATCACTTGACCTTGAGTGAACTAGTTCAACCGAATTAAAAGAACCGAGGCCAAATTAACGTTACAAATACAATGCCAAGAAAAAGAAGACGTGTTTTACTATGGCAAAGAGATGAAATAACAAGTTGTCGATGCTCGCTTTTGAAATACGAACACACTCATTGTCCTTGTCCAGAATGCGATGGCGCAGCCGTATCTCGATCAACCGAGTACAATCACTGGAAATTACGAAATAGTTTGGGAGAAGAAGCATTTGCGAATGTGGATGACGATGGCGATTCCGATCCCGACTCTCGGTAAGTAGGAACAAAGCAACACACAAACCCATAAAGGCCATGAAAACCCAAAAATCGAAAGGAAAATGAACACACATATGAAAGTGGTCATTTAATAAAGATCGTAAATATAAATGTTCCATCTATTGATGTACACAAAATGTGAGTTTTGAACAGCGTATTATAATAATAAAAGTTCAATACGGAGTGCACAAATGTCGCGAGAAAATTGCACCGATTTACCGGAAGTGATTTTTCAGCACCCAAAATGTCATTTTTTTGCATCATTCCACTTTGAAATCGAAAAGAAAAACCGATATTCGTCTTCTTAAGTCGTATTTTTGAGTTTACAAGGCCTTTTAATATGCTCCCGGATTAACTATTTTCTGAATGTTTATATTGTCCAGCTAAAAAGATATTAACACTACAATAAATGTCAGATGTCTCATAATATATTCGTTTTGCAAGCATGGAATTTTAATTTCAAAAGCAAACAATACCCGTTTTCACATGCAGAGGTGATTTATGCTTTTGAAATTAAAATTCCATGCATGCAAAACGAATATAGAATGAGATACCTGACATTTACTGTTAGTAGTGCTGCTAAGAACCAAAATTGTTCGTTTTATGATAAAAGCATGAAACTTTGCAGAGTTGCTAACCTTTATAGGACAAACAATTATTGATATGGAACCAGCTTAAATTCGCACTCTGATCCACGTAATGCGCATGTCAAAAATGGCACATTTGGCTTCTGCATGGAAACGAGGCTGAGGTCGAATAAAGGATTTTTTCCTGTAAAATAATGACTGTAATGTCGTATTATTGCATGTTATGATTATAGTAGCTACTACAATGCTCTTGACAAGTTTTAAGTGGATCACATGATTGGTCACGTGACAATTTATTATATTACTCCAAGGAAGTGATACACTATGTAGTTCAGTCATTCTATGGTTTTCATTTTACAAACTTATTGTGATGGAAAGTCGTTTCTTTATTATCATCATTCAACTGAGGAGGGTCTAAAAGGCCCCTAATTTCAGTTTGGTGGAATGTGATGAAAACTGAGATGAACGATTTTAAGATTTTACCACAGGGATCCCGCATCGAATACTGTAAACGAAGTTTATTTCAGTTTTATAATTCGGTTGAGTTTGCTTGAGTTTCTGGACGTTTTAGCTTGTTATGGCCAAAATAGCATACAATATGTTATCAGTTAAAGCTATTGCCTGTTTCAAGATTCTCCGATAGCCACTGGCTCTGTCAAAGCTCAGCCTTATTGACAAAAAAACATATGTACAACAAATCAATCAATTGTCCCTCATATTGAGACAATTGACTCGTTCTACTGAGCAGGATCTAATTACAATATCCACCACAGTTACATAAACCTGTACAATCGAAGTTGGCTTTCACACATTTACACCTTCCCTTGCATCCTTTCTTGCAGCCACAGTGGATCAATTCATAGCATGAATCTTTGGCCTGTGGAAGGGTTGTCCACATCGGCTTCCAATAATTCCCGGCTTCTTTTTTCCATCCCCATGTAGATGGAGATGGTAGGGTAGGTTGCTTTAGAAAGACTTGACCCCATATGCTAGCCTGCGTAGCGGCGTACGGGAAAAGGGAAGGAGGGAGGGGAAGGGGGGAAGGGGAGGAGAGGAGAGGGGATTGGGGAGAGGGGATTGGGGAGAGAGCGGAAGGGAACGCCTGCAATGATAACCCCACATTCCTCGTATTTTACGTTCAAATTTTGAACGTAAAATACTCATTGGTTAATCAGCTGTCAATCAAATGCCTCTATTGTTTCAAATGAAAATTGATCTCCATCGTTTGAAACGACGGTCTAAACACTGGCGTTCGATAATGATTCTGATCAGATAGATTCTGAGATGGCCGTATCGTTATAAAACAGAACAAAACTCGTTATAAACTCCTTGTTATAAGGAAAAGGTCGCAAAGCCTAATTTTTAGAGTACTCGCTGAAGTGAAAGGAGAAGCGGTTTTTCTAGTACAACACGAAGCCGATTGAGGTCAAGTTCTTGGGAATCAGTCTTGTACTACACGAGTCGCCGCCAAAATTGATCTTCGCTAGTGCTGAAGAAGTAGACTGATTCCATTTAAGCGGCTGCATGTTTTCGCTCTTTTACCCTGGAGGTCGCTGAGAATCGACAAAGAGCGAACAGACCGACTTATGGAATCAGTCTACTGAAGAAGTAACAGACAAGGGGTTTCAGCAAGTCAGGCTAAAATACCACAACTGTGCTTTGAACAAGAAGCTCGAGTACCCTGGTTCCAGAGGCTTTGTTAAGCTCTATAATACGATGTCGAACAAGTTAGGGTAAAGCTCGAGCTAATCGTAATGTAGAAAGCTTATTAAATTAACTCGTAATGTTGACAGTTGATTCTCTAGATATCTGGCCTTCTCTTCTCTTCTCGATTTATATACTGGAATATAGTCTCTAATAAAAACTTCCACGGTAATTTAACTTTCTGGGAATCTAAGGGTTAAAAGGAAGGATTCAGTTGAATGTGGGTTTCTACGGACCGAAGTTCAAAGGTTTTTTGAAGACGGCGATTCGATCAGGAGTTCGTTCAGAAACGTCCGCAATCGTATAAATATGTTGACAGTTGAGTTGTATGATTCTGTAGATAACTGTCTCTAATAAAAACTTCCTTTCATTTAAGTGCTATGTTTATTCAGTTTGTGTAGCCTTTTATAAATACCATAGATCGTAAAAAAGTAAAAAGACGATTTTGATTGGTTTATTTATTTCGCAATCTTGAATATTAATTAGGGGGTGTATTGAGGAATGTGAGGTTATCATTGCAGGCGTTCCCTTCCGCTCTCTCCCCAATCCCCTCTCCCCAATCCCCCCTCCTCTCCTCCCCCTCCTCTCCTCCTCTCCTCCCCTTCCCCCCTTCCCCTCCCTCCTTCCCTTTTCCCGTACGCCGCTACGCAGGCTACATATGCAGGCTCCTTGGAAAACTGCTCTCCTTGTGTGTTGTACCAGGGCTGCTTGAGTTGGTGGGATGTTTTCCAGGCTCCTTGACCTCTTTGAGAACAACTCCTGCCTGGCTTTATTGACCTCCAACAAGCTGCTTGTCCGATCATAGAGTAGAACGACGAATCTCTCGAGAACAGCCATGCAAGAAGCGTCATTTACATCCTCTGACTTCAGCATTAATTGAAGTAATACATTAGTGAGATGAGGATAGACGTTCCACACATCCCATGCTGTCTTCTTACCCTTTCCACTGAAAAACGAAACTGTATCACAACCGGTGAAGGCATGAAACAAAGGCAATGCTCTCGCTTTGTCCCGTCCTACATTATGAGCAATTTGGTGTACAGGAATGTACCTCATATGTTTTCCAAGGCCATATGAAATCCAAATTTCTGCTGCTGGAAGGCTTTCTGCTACAGATATGGCAAGTACGACAACATCTGTGTCATTTGTTTTAATCATTATCCGCCGATGACCTGAAAGACAAGCATTTAAGACATGGACAATAATGCGCGTATCTGCTTCTTCGTGATTGCAAGGCTCCAGAACAGTCATGTCATCTCTTGTTGTTGAGGTCAGGACATGTTCCCCATGTGTGCTGTAGATCTCTTTTCCATCATCTGTGGTCAGTGTAATTGCTTGTTGTGAAAGGAATCCAAAGAGTTCCGTTTTGTTGTCATCTACTCGCAAGAAGCCTCGCCAATCCGAAGGGATTCGCGTGGATGGGAGGACCTTCCGTCGTTGACCAGTACCTCTCTTCAATCTTGTTGCACTTTTTAGAGAATCTTGCAAGTACACGTCCCATACGATGTCTACTCTCTTTGTTGACTCAAGTTGTTTGTTGATAAATGGCTTGAATACTGTGTCAGAATATTCCTGAAATGTGGATGTTGTTCCCGGCGTTAGCATTTGAACAGCTACTGCTCCATCGATGACTATTGCATCACAAGGTGGTTGAACATTCACTTCAGTCGAATGGAGAGATTCTAAACACTTTACTAAGTCAGCCTTTTGACCTCCTCTTAGTTGGTCACTTTGAGCAAGCGCTGGTGGCCATGGTTGATTCTCATATTTGAAAAAATCTTCAAGGTTGCCATCTCGACTTTGACATGCAATATAGAGCCGAGAAAATAGTGCACAATCATCCTTCAACGTCAAGATCTGAGCTTTTTCTTTGGAGATGGGCTTCTTGCCAGACTTGTTAAACAGTGGTAAGTTATTCTTCTTGATTGTGTCTGAAATCGGCTTTGATCTGTCTGCTAGTCTTTCCTGAACAAAGGTGTCATATTGTGATTGACCAACTTGGATGATGGTCCGTACCGTCTGAACTACTGCGGTATCCATGATATCTTTATTGTGGAGAGCGATCAGATATTCTCCCTCCTCTTCAAATGGATTTCCCTGCTCTTCAATCTCAGAAGTTAATGACATGACATCTTTTTTGAACGATATTTGTATGTGAGGCGTCTGCTCATGATGTCCAAGATGTTTACTAGACGGGACGACATTCTCAAATTCTTCGATGATTCTTGCTATTTCTGGACCAGAAATCATCCATCTTCTCATGGCAGCAGGATTTTCTGTTAAACCAACAGCACCTCCATCTCCCTTTATCGATGCATTTTCTTGCTCATGCGCGTGGTCCAATGCTATGGCGGAAAACTGTCGCTTGGTCTTGTGTACAACGAACGACCCACTGTTAAACTGTTGGAAGACGTCAGGATGCTTAACGGGGAGCTCACACATATCGCGGATGTGAATTGGTAACCATCTGGAATAGTTAGTATGGTCCAAGGCAAACAACCACGGCGCTATTTGCGTCAGTGTTTCGACGTACAGCTCAAAATTGGCTTCTCTTAGGGACCTAACAAGACAAGAAAATGATGTATAACAATATTCAAAGCAATTCATAGATCTGACGTAAATTGGGAGTGGACATTCCTTTTCTCTATTATGACGTACACTAGAAGAAGTATTTCGGTCTCTTAAGATAGTGTTAAAGACGAGAAGTTGTGAAATACTTAGGCAGGCTTGGTTAGGAACTCTGTCGGTGGTTTCTCGATTGACTGTGACACCTTTTAGAATCATGTGAACAAGTGTCTTCAGTGTTGCTGGAAGAGCATCACTTTGGCAATTGGGAGGAAATGTTCCTTGGAACGAGTTCTTAAGAACCAGAATATCTCTTCGTATGATCTTTGCTGCTTTTGCAAGATAGAATGCTTCAGAATCATAGTCTTCACGTGTTACTTGTTTTAGCACATCATCTATGTCCTGGTTAAATGCCAGCAGTATATCCCTACCTTGGGGAAGAGCATTTAGATCAGGAAAAACTGTTAACAATCTTTCCTTCAGTCTTGAAGTGTTTATTCTTCCTGTTTCTACCCCGAGTTCTTCCAGTTTAGTACAATAGAGTCTCGCGAGATCAGCTAATTTAAAGACAGTTGGTTCTTGGCAATCATCTCGGCTATCGTCAATATAGGCAATCAATTCAGCAAACGCTATTCCTTCTGTTGATCTGAAGGCGGAATCTTTGAGTGGTTCTGATTTGAACTGTCTGGTCTGATTGTACAAAGACACCAAGCACTTTGAATGATATTTCGCATCGATGGCCATCATATCGCCTGATGATAGTTTTGCTAATAGTTTACCATCATTCAACAACACTGCGCATTCCCTCACCTTTCTATCAACTTCAAAAGTTGATGAAGCATGTAATGTGGAAGAAGAATCATCCTCATCACAGAAAATACATATTTCTTTCGACGAACCTGGCATAGCATGTAAACTTGACCGTCTTGCCATTACAGGACTTGTTACTAGCTCTGATAAATATGCTTTCTTCCTCTTCTGAGCACGTTGCAGTTTTGTATTGCTGAACATCTCCCTACAAGACTTGTGCCATGATGCTTTGTTCTTGAAAAGGGTCTCCTCAATGCCAGATCCATCATCAAGTTGATCAATATTTAAATTTACTGGCATGATGCTCAGATCTTGAAAGATTATTAGATTTGCTACAAACGAAGCATAACCAGCCCCACAGTCTTTTCTCTTTGAATTGGCTGGGCATTGTAGGTTTATTTCCTGGCCACGTTGTTGACAAATGATACAAAGTCCCCAGTTCACATTTTGCTCCTCCATGGTATGTCAACTGAGCCTGAAGTGAAATGTTTAGCAAATCTCAAGTGAGACATTTTGGACAAAACAGATCGATCTATTGACTGATATACAAATGAATGGTCTCTAGTTTCGCTTTTTCACTGTGTTAAATATCTATAAACATAGTTCTAATTGCCCTATACCACTATGACGTAACGGCTTATTTATGAGGGGGACAGAATCGTGAAGAACAATAGAAATTTGAACTAAATCTGCTCTGCTGAGATTCGCTTGATTTCAAATTGGCTAGTTTCCAGATATTATGTTCATCGATACTTTTCCCACAATATTTACTGTGTTTGGTGACTTTTATCGCTTTCAGACCGTCTGTAAAATACATTTATTTGGGAAATCCTTTGTGTTGTTGCTGTTTTGACCCCCTCTAGCGACCATGATCCTTAGCGTTTAAACAATAGATTGTTTTGATTTGACGTCATAGTGGTATAGGGCAATTGTAAATCTCAAGAAAAACATGTTTAAATTGCATTTAGAGAAAGTTTTCACTTACCACAGAACTGTAAACACTGCAAGTATCACCAAGCACGTTTGACTCGTGGAATCCGCCATCTTGAAAACCGCGAGTGGACTGGACACTATTTTTTATATTATTTTATTATTTGCATATAAGCAACGACATCTCCAAATAACATTCAATTGTCTAGCAATATTTTTCTAATGAAATGTAGCACAACGTTGATACAGTTACAAAAGCAATGTCAAAAAAGGTTTAATTATGAGATACCGTATAACTGTGGTTTAATTTTCTTATCTCCTTACCTCCTTGGAGTAATAAAATTAATTGTCACGTGACCAATCATGTGTCCCACTTGAAATCTTATCAAGAGCATTGTAGTAGCTACTATAATCATAACATGCAATAATACGACATTACAGTCATTATTTAACAGGAAAAACCTTTATTCAACCTCAGCCTCGTTTCCATGCAGAAGCCAAATGTGCCATTTTTGACATGCGCATTACGTGGATCAGAGTGCGAATTTGAGCTGGTTCCATATCAATAATTGTTTGTCCTATAAAGGTTAGCAACTCTGCAAAGTTTCATGCTTTTATCATAAAACGAACAATTCGGGTAAATTTTGGTTCTTAGCAGCAGAACTATGTAGTGTTAATCTCTTTTTAACTGGACAACGTTAATGACATTGACCGTATGTGACCGGGGGGGGGGGGGGGGGGGTTACTGTCCAAGTGGTAAGGGAGTACCCCCCCCCCCCCCCCCCCATTAGTCAGTCAAGAATTACATGTATGTGGTTAACTCACTTTTAAATAAACCCACTTGGCAGTTCACCACCAACAGAAGAAGAAACTGACAGCAGGTATATGGCAGATTATTCACCTGATCATGATGAACTTTCAAACATTTTTGGACAATCTAATTATTGTGGCGATGAAGAAGAGGCTAGTGATGTTAGTGAAGAATCCTCACAAGCTATTGAGATCCCTGCAGCTTCCGAAGATAATGAGGAGGAAAGGATAAAAAAAGAAATTGTATGTGTCATATTAAGGGCTTCAATGCTAGTTGATCAGATGCAAGGGTCACACAAAGACTTTGAAGATGTACTTGACCTTGCTAGAGATCTTTACTGCAAAGAGAACAATGAAGTGAAGTTGCTGTGGCCAAAAAATTGGAGGCAAACTGAGAAACTACTGAAAGATTATGGTTATAAGGATCCAAAAGAACTATACATTTGTCTTGATGAGAGCCACCTTGCTTCATGGGATGTTATGGAAAGCCCACTTGCTACTTGTAGATATTGTGGTAAGATAGGAAGTATCAAATACTACTACATTGGACTGTCAGATAAAATAGAGAGATGGTGCGCTGACCCTGTTTTTTTGCAAGATGATGATGGCACATTGGGAAAATAAAGCACACTGGATTGATGGTATTGGAGCAAATGTCGACGAACTCAAAGAAATATGGGATGGGTCCCGATTTAATGAATTGAAGTGGTTTTGGGACAAAGACTGTGAATGGATGTTGCCATTTAAGTGCACATTTTGTTCATATGTCATCAGTGTTGAACAAATAAGTGAATCTGTACAAATTCAAGGGTGTTATCAGGTAACCTGTGATGACTGTGGGACAAGGCATCGATGCAAGCCCAAGTATGTTTGTGGTGAGCACCGGAATATTGCACTTATTGGCCACTGGGATGGATGGCAACCTTTTGGATACCCAGGCACTCACAGTTGTGGTATGTTTAGTATGCACATTGACCTCCCCCTCCTCTCATCCCTTTTCCTTCCTCCTCCCCCTCCTAAAAACCGCCAAGCTACGCAGGCTAATTCTGACTAGATCACCAAAATAGAACTGCAATTTTCCTTAGATGATTTAATTTTTGTATTTCTTATTTTAGGTGCCATCGAGGTGACAATAGCAAACATGACTAAAGAGGCTAGAGGATCCACTGAGGAGATCTATCCTATTGGTTTTGTTCCAAGCTACATGCTGCCAAAAAGACGATCATGCTCATTAGATCCATTTCTCCATCCTCTAATAAGTGAAGTAGAGGACATTTTTATTGATGGTTAGTCATATACTGTACATACATGTGCAGTACATAATGAACAATAATATTGAACAATGCTCGATTTTATTTTTTGTCTTTTTTTGTGTATGTACATGTATGTATGTTATCAGTGATGTACTTATTTAATATATTTAAGTGTCGTCTTTATTTCCCTAGTGATTACTGTTATTGTTCTCCTATTTCTAAACATACTTTGTTTCATCAAAGCAAAAGATAACTGACTGACCATACATGTAGCTAGCTACTCAACTCGATTAGCTGTTTTTAGCTATTTTGAGTAGCTGTGTTCACTTCCAACATTAAATTTTATACACATCTATATATGTGTGTCTGTATACACAGATATGCATATATCTCAATGTAATCACAAATGAGCACAATAAAGTTGTTATTGTTATTATAATAATGATGAGTTGATATGCATGGCATCGATTTATTGCATAAAATAGCAGTGAAGCTAATGTGCATGCACACATATCATGTATACTGTAAACGATTCATTTAGTCAAATCAATAATTATTATGAATTTCCACCATATATAATTTGTATCATGTGTACTATAAATTAAGCTACACAATTTCCACCTCAGCGTTGCATGTAACCACACACAAAACACCTCGTTCATTTACCTACATTTTGTTAAACATGTAGGCCTGGATGTAAATTATACTGGAGAGTCAGACGGTCTCCCATCTGGAAGAGTTGAAATCCGCTGCATCATTTTACTCTGGACAGGTGACTTCCCAGCACAATGTGAAGTGGGGAAATTTATCTTTTGTGGTCAGTTTCCTTGTAGGAGGGAGAAATTAAAAGGTACATGTAAATGATGTTTGGCATATTAATATTAAAATTCATAAATTATTCAAACCTTCAAATTTCAAAATTTGTACTTCTATTTTCAGCACCTGGATCTGTGGCCTACAATTTTTATACATGATAATGCAAACTTGTTATTATATGCATGTATATATATTCAACAGGTACCATTAATCCTGGAGGTGGTAGTACTTATTATTGTGGAGATAATAGATATCATGCACGTTTTCCCTGGGAAATACGTGAGATCAAAAATGAGATTGAAAAAATGAAAAGCGTTGAGCAAGAAGACTGTCGCAGTGTGCGAGCAAAATTGGCCAAAGACTCTGGTTACACAGGATTAAGCATTCTTCACCGACTTTATAATTTGTATGGGTTTGATGTTATTCAGGACACTGTCAATGACATCATGCACATGCTGCCTATGAATGTCGTCAAAACCCAAATTACTGATCTTATAAATGATGAGAAAATTGACAAGAAAGTGGTGGATGAGAAGTTGCAATTATTTCCTTGGACATCAGGTTAGATATAGAAGGTTCTCACAGCAGCCATCTTAAATGTGGCACAGGAACCATGAAATATTTTTGAGTGAGAAATATTTCATTTCCCAAAGGAGATAATTATATTGTTGTGACCAACCCACAAGATGGCTGCTGTGACAACCAAGTTTAAGATACGCAAGATACAAGAAGCTTTATTTGTACCAGAACTTTTTTTTAGTATACACTGTAGTAGCTAATAACGTACACAAATTATCATTAACTAAAACCATTATTATTATTATTATTTTTATTATTATTATTA
The DNA here is from genome assembly GCA_033675265.1 of Actinostola sp. cb2023. Classification (NCBI taxonomy): domain Eukaryota; kingdom Metazoa; phylum Cnidaria; class Anthozoa; order Actiniaria; family Actinostolidae; genus Actinostola; species Actinostola sp. cb2023. Next base: position 229,371 of record JAUJYZ010000990.1, read on the forward strand.
TATTTATTATTATTATTATTATTATTATTACACAATGTACCTCAATATTAATTACAGGGCATAACATTCCAAAACCGTTTCTTTCTTTAGAGCTAAAGGATGGTAGAGTTCCAAGTGGGTTTTCCAGTCGACTGAGCTTCTGGAAAGCAGAAGAGCATCATAAGTTTGTATTTCCAGCAGCAGAAGTAATTCTTCATGATCATCTTGAGCCAGTTCACTTCCATTTGCTTCAGCTTACAGCACGAATGTCAGAGCTAGTGTTTCACAGGAGGGACGGTTGGGAAATCGAAGATGTAGAGCTATTCAGATCTATAGCAAAGCGATACATGATTTTGATTGAGGAGCATAAGGGTTTAACTGCATGCCTAGTAACTGCTCATGCTCTTCAGCATACAACAGATGATGCCATTAGATTCTCTCACCCAGATAATTACTGGTGTTTTGCATTTGAAAGAGCAGTCAAGAGATATGTTGCAGTTCCAACTAATTTCAAGGGCATTGAGGTAACTTATGCTAAGAGAGAGTCTAGAAGAGAAGTTTTGAAATTGCAAAAGTCATTATTGCGACTACAAGAGGATGAAGACAAATTTCAATTTCAGTTGGAAAAGGTAAACCAAATGAATATCATTATTTAGTATAGTCTGCTGATTTTTTTACATTGTCAGTTCTGAAGAAAGAAAAAAGAAACTAAAATTTGCATTCAGCAACCAAAGACATTATTTATATATAATGTATCAGGAATGATTTCGACATGTACCAGAAACAGTTCTTTTCAGATTTTGTGTTCTTTTGGTAAATCAAATATCAGATCACAAAATCCAGATAGTGAAAGAACCCCTTCTTTACAGTGTATCAGTTCACATTTTTAATATACATGACTGTATATGTAAAACTATGTATATATTTTCTAGATGTGTGCAAAGAATGTGGAGACAGCACGATACCTTGTCAAGAGAATTGGGAGCATAGGACCGGAATTCACAGACAGTTGCAACAGAGGTGTACTTGTTGGTGGATTATGCAGAAATGATCTGCAACTAACCCAACAAGACATTCATCTTATCCATGAATGCAAACTACGAGTTGATCCCACATTTTGTAACCGGAATCAAGCAGTATCTGAAGTGGCTTTCTCTTTCCGCAGTCTTCTTAAACCACAGCAGTGTATTGCTGATCAAGGATTACTCTACAGAGCTGGGGAAACTGCTATAGCAGATCTTGATGGGGAGGAAACTGTAGTTGAAATCAGTAGATTTCTTTGTGTTAAATTAGGAGACGAATTTGAAAAAGTTGCTGAAGTAGAGAAGTACAATGACGTGGAAAATGAGGATGGCACCCCTGTCTTACAAAGTGACACTGGATACAAGATCGTTACAATGTTTCTACCTGACACTGCAATATTAAGAAAGGTAATACTCTATCCTTGTGATCATATTATTGACCAATACATCAATGATCTACCAGAATGTCTTCAAAAATCCATTCCTCGGCTATTTGCCGACGATACCAATCTTACTACATCTGGTGAAACTATAGATGAAGTTGAGTCGGCCATGAATAGTGACCTTCTGTGCGTAAAACAGTGGCTCTTGGCTAACAAACTAAGTCTCAATGTGGCGAAAACAGAATTTCTTGTGATTGGTTCTCATCATAAGCTTAGAACCCTTGCTTCTCAGCCTTGTATTAAAATCGATCAAAAATGCCTTAAACAAGTCTGTCACAGCAAGGTTCTTGGCGTCGAAATCGATGAGCATCTATCTTGGTCCAAACACATTGAGAATGTAGCCAAAAAAGTCGCTTCAGGAATAGGAGCCATAAGAAGAATTCGAGATTTTGTAGAAACAGAGACTCTAATTTCTATATATAATGGCCTAGTCCAACCCCACTTTAATTACTGTAGTGAGGTATGGGATACCCTTGGTCAAGGGCTCTCAAATAGGCTCCAAAATCTCCAGAATAGGTCTGCGCGAGTAATCATGGGCATAAGTAACGATACTCCCAGTCCAGATGCGTTAAATGCATTGGGGTGGGAAACACTTGAAACGCAACGAGCTAAAACAAAAGCAAAACAAATGTACAAAGTGCTCAATGGCCTGGCTCCAAGTTGCCTTACAAATATTTTCTTAAGTAAAAAAGCTATTGCTAATTATAACCTCAGGGGTTCATCTACCTCACTACAGTTACCTCTACCAAAAACCGAAAATCTTAAAAAACGTTTTAGCTATAATGGGGCGAGATTGTGGAATTCGCTTCCTAAAGATTTACGCGAATGCAACTCGTTATCATTATTCAAAAACAGAATTGCCGCTCACACTTTTTCAGATCTTGTTTAGAATATATTGTAGTTATTATAGCATAAGTATTTTATTGATATATTAGTAATTTTATATATATATTTGAAGTAGTTCTAGATTAATTTTTTATCAATTGTAACCACACGCCCCTTGTGGAAATCAGCTTTTCAAATTATTGTTGACGGGGCAAGCGTGTATAAATAAAGTTATATTATTATTATTATAGTTGATTATCAGAGGAATAAACTGCCTGCATTTTCATTGGTATTGCCATTTTATCCAAAAAAAGATGACATGGTTTTAATAGAAGGAGATGATCCAGACCCATGGATTGCTAAAGTGGTTACAGTTGATGAAAGACAGAAGTCAGTGCGCGTTCTTTACTATGAAGTGAGCTCAAGAAGAAATGATTCCACAGTTTACAAGCCACAAAACAGTAGATTACTTGACACCGTGTCTTGGGACTCAATCGTTTGTCTTGCGGATGGAGAGTGGTTTGGAAATACTTGGGTGTGTTAACCCATTCAACTCCCAGATATTTTTTAGGTTTTTAGCAATTTTTGAGGAAACAGCAGAACAATAATATTGCATGGATATCAACGATGTGGACTTGATAACGGCAAAAGACACAGGGGGCGGCCGAAAGAAACATGGAGAAGGGCCATATGCATATTGAAAGAGGTACAGGTCGGAGTCTGACTTTGATCTGAAGGTCATGACACAAGTCATGGATGGTTGATTTCATTAATTTGATTCATATAAGTTTGCATGTAGCATGCTTGAATGCCAAACATATTTGATCCCATGCAAAAATTGAAAAAATGTACCTTAATTATATTAGGGGTGTCGAATGGTCCCCACAAAAAGAGCTCACAAAATGTTGGTCAAATTTTCGTGGGTCTCGTTTTTTCGCAAAAGGCTGTCTCAGAGTCTCGAATTTTGAAAACAAAGGAAATCGTTTTTTGCCAGAAAAAGAAATAATGTTTTTTTAAAGAAACACTATGTCATATTAAATTTATTGACAATATGAATTTCCCATTAATGGTACTCATGGAACCATAATTCCACAGATGTGTTTTAAATAAAACATTAATGGTAATTGACAAGATAATTTCCCATTAATGGTAATCATGGAACCATAAATGTTATCTAATTATTCCATGAATGTATTAAAAAAAAAAACATTAATGGTAATTGACAAGATAATTTCCCATTAATGGTAATCATGGAACCATAAATGTTATCTAATTATTCCATGAATGTATTTAAAAAAAGCATTGATGTAATTTAAGGAACACAATTCCATTCATGGTTTCAATTTTTCATTAATGTTTTTTGAAAAATAACATGCATGTTTCAACAATGCACATTAATGGTAATTGTCGATCATTTAATTCCAATTAATGGGAAATTTCAAAAACATGAATGGCAAACATACTAAAACATGAATGTTTGTACATAAAACAGTCATGTAATTATAAAAGGGATAACCATTCATGGTTTTTGTTTTTCAATAATGTTTTTCTTATAAAATACAAGCATGTTTTTTTAAAAATACATTTGAAAATGGTTGTTTTAAAATACTAGATAATTTCCCATTAATGTTTTTACTTATGAATGTTTTTTTATCAAAAACCATCATGGTTTATGGTGAAAACATTCATGTTTTTTTACTTTTTTTTCCTGTGTGGGCTCGAACTTTTGTGCTGCTTTTGGTCTCTTGTTGGTAACATTCCTGGAACAAAGACCAGGGAATGCACTTCTAAAAAGAAATGATATGCTCATGACGTGATACAACATGTGCATATATAAAGCTTAAAGTCTTATCGGCATATGACATTTTTGTGGGTTTAATATATTTTTCTTTATTACGTTTTGAAAACACATATCTTTATAGGTAAATTGCATGTGAATCAAGACAGTATTGAACAAGAAATCAAGCCCTAGTTAGTTCTTAGATCTTATTTAGCTCACCTAAAATCTTCTGCAGCACTACTACTAGTACTAGTGTTGGCCGCACTCGAGTTAGCCGACGCCGGGGAATTTACTGCCGGACTTGTAGACACTCTTGTACTTGTAGGTACTCCATCTAGTTCATTTAAAGAGTTAAGAACCGTTCGAAGAACATTTGTAGTTCTATGGAGAAGCTCCTTGTCATCTTTTTGAAAGCTCATAATGAATGCCACAGCACATCGATTGCCACATGGTTTTCGGGAAATACGTGAAATACCACAGGAAACCCAACATCAGGATCACAAATAGTCTACTGCTATGAAGTACCTAGCTCATTTGCGGCAATAACCGCTGACTGATAACCTCGGGTTACGAACCAATTGAATGTAGGTTACGATCCAATTGAATGTAGGTTACGATCCAATTGAATGACATTCCCTCGGAGGTACGGTTCGATGTAATATAATATACAACATGGGATACGATCGCCCAATACGAGATACGAACAAATGCAACGTATGACACGAATGAACAAGATGACATTCGATCGAACTGAAGGTCAGTTACGATCCAATTGCATGTCATGTACGATCCAATTGCATGTCATATACGACCGAATTCGCTAGTTACGATCCAATTGCATTTATGTCCTAAATCCCCCTCCATAGGATTGTCTTCCTATACCTTCCCCAAGGTCTGTAAGTTAGGATGACAGGCTACCGGCTCTCATTGACAATGGAAGTTTTTGAAATTTCTGAAAACGCTATATATACGATCACTAATCTTCAACTTCATTGATTATTTCACACCAACAGTACAGTATAATAAGAGAATGAGTTCCCTTTACCCATTCGAACATTGTTGAATTCATTGTTGAGAATCCAGACAAATAGTAATTTCATGTGTGTTTGTGAACTTCTAAAACTCATTAATAATTCATAACAGCCTTGGCCAATCTAATGCTTTAGAATATACCACGTGATGATATCTATTAACCTCAATAGTAATTCCAGCATACTAATAGTCTGGGGCGGCTTTGAATATTGCAGGGGAGTGCAGGGCTGATTACTAATTCCATGACCTATAATGCTCACTGAGGTGGAACACATAGAGAACTCTTGGTTATTGAACTGGAACGTATAGAGAACTGTAATTACGTCATCAGTTCTCTATACGTTCCAGTTCAATAACCAAGAGTTCTCTATGTGTTCCACCTCAGTAAATACGATAGGTCTTGGAAACCTGAAAGAAAAGATGCCATGAAATATAATTAATGTAACTTAAATTTATTCACTAACTTTCATCAGCATATACCGTAAAGTTCCGAAAGTAGCGAGGTCGTTACTTTCGGATTTAGCAACCTTAGGTAACTGTTACTTTCGGGGGGTCGCTGCTTTCGGGTGGTCGCTACTTTCGGGGTGCTAAAATCGTTAAATGTTAGGAGCCATATTGTGTACCTAAATGACATCGTGTACGGTATTTTTTCCATTTTAACCAACAAAATATTCACAGGATCTATAACATAATTTACCTTTGACTCAAGGGAATATAATAATGTATTACCACAAACCTTTATGTCGATTTTCAATTGAGAGTGTTTTCTCTTTATTCGGTTTAGCTTTTTCTTGAGATTTCTTTCTCTATTTAAATGTTGGGAACAGGTCTTACAGCGCTGTGGCGTTTCAGAGGTAGAATAATGTAAAGTAGATGTGTGCTGATCTGTAGATTGCATTATAAGTGAGGAAGATGAAGCTTGCGATGGCTGCTTGGAAAGGTCAGAAGTACCAGTGTCTTGATCGAGTATCGTAGAGGTGGTAACTACAGCTGTGTCCGTGTTTATATCTGTATTATCATTCTCGAGTTTTCTTCTTTTAATAGGTGAAGTTGTAAGGGAACGGCGCAAAACCTATTATAAAGTATCTAATATCATCATAATATTGCTTTTTGTAATATTAAAGAAGTAAGGATGTAGAAGTCCGTAATGTAGTAAATAATAATGTACTAATATATTAGCTAAACTGTCATCGATGGCAAAGTTTTACAAAGTGTAAGGTAAAGCTTACTTCATTTCAAATGTTAGTCGTGTTTTTACGTACTCTTACATGTCTCTTTGAGTCAATTCTTTTTCCTTGTAGGGAATGACCGAGTCTGTGGGAATCACTCCTTTTATAAGTAATCTCTTCGTCTTAAAATCACTAGTTGATGCAAGGGTAGGTGTATTGTAGCAAATAGGCTCAAAATGAGCATAGCACAACACAGATGTTTTGGTCGGTTGAAAGTTGGCTCTATGTATTTGAACAAATCGAGTCCATTTTTGCCTTACAGCTTCATCTGGCGGAAAATAATGCATCTGATGGCAGGGGAGTAGCTAGTGTTCTGACAGCTTACATTATTTGGGCCACCAGCCACACAATACTTCCCCCCTTTCTTCAATGGTCATTTGACCGCCATGTTTGTTGCTTCGATCCACTCATATCCAGGACGCCATGGAAGCCGCTACTCCGCAGGAAACCCTAACAAAAGCTCGATCTCAAACGTGATTGGACGAAAATTCTTCCATTTGTTAATTTTTTTTCCTATGGGCACTCCCCAAAGGTCGAATATTTGAATGTGCTTTGTTCATTTTCGTCCAATCACATTTGAGATCGAGTTTTTGTTTGGGTTTCCTGTGGAGTAACCGCTTCCATGGCGTCCAGGATATGAGTGGGACCGACTTTTTATGGAGAATTTTATGAACGTAACGGCTTATTTCAGGATGATATTGATCGATTTTCTCGCATGAATTCACATCGAAGGACTCCACGACTTTCCTTCCTTCGTCTAGTGATGTCCGAAATCGAAGGTTTATCGTTTTGAGAGAGAAAATCGACCATCATCATTGTTTTGTGGTTAAAGGGGAACTGAAGACAACATTTATTTTCTCAAGAAAGATAGATATGTCTTATATTAGCATTACTTGAATATTAATTTTTGCAAATCTTTCATAGAAATCGACATAATTTAAGTTCAATATCAAATATCATCTGCCATTTTGGCATTTTACCATCGGCTCAAAAAAATTTTTTTGTGGCATCATTTATGGGGAATAGTAAAATCAGCTCACAAAGATGCTCAAAGCATTTATAAGAAAATACAATGTACATATAATCACTCTACATTGTGATTGCACTTTCCCTTGAGCCCTGTTCAATTCAGTGGTAATCCATGTCTTTTTACAATTAAAACTCAAGTTTCTTCTCCATCAAAATAAAAACAATTGGAAATTCGTTTAGAAAATGATCGTACACAACATTCGCTTTGTTTTTAGCTATAGATACATTTAGGCTTCAGTTCTCATTTAAGCACCTCCAAACTGTAAACAACCTCCTCTCCCTCTTTTCTTTCCTTGCCTTTGCGAAGTCAGCGGTGGTGATTGAGGCCAAGATCCCATACCTACACGCGGTCTCTACAGCAAATTGGGTCATCAGGTAATCCTGGATTTGTAGAAGTCAATGATGAAGTCAATGTACACGAGGAGTCTCGATGCCAACAGGCCAAAGTATTTACTTGTGAAAATATTCTTCGCTCTCGCAACTGACGGTGTCCAACGACAGTCCAACTTTCAAAAATATGAAAGCCGTTTTCATTGAGGCTTCAAGAGAGGAATTTGCTCGGATGATCACTTCTAGGCCACCACCGATTACATTGAAGTTGATAGAGAAGGGATCTTGATAAATTTGCGAGATTTCTGCTAGCATTTGAGCTGCCAACTCTAACTTTTCCATAGAACTACACGACAATACAATCCCGTGTCTCTCCCAGAAACAAAAAAATGTATGTGCGAAAAAACCCAACCACCCCCGGAACATAAATATTAGTATGCGCGAGAAACATGCTCGGGCACCCATAAAGGTGTTCAGTTTTGGCAGGCAACTCCTCTTCTTGCTGGGGGCCAAGTCCCTCCCGGTCTTCGGCCTCGCACAGGAAGCCCAGAAAAAAGCAAAGGGATCCGAAAAGGGATCCGAAAAGGGATCTGAAATGAGATCCGAAAAAGGGGTTGCATGCGGAAGAGGCTAGGACATATCATGGTCAAATCCCCACCTGAGTGCCAACGAATCAATATTTCTGACCCTAGCAGTTCATTCACCCCGTCCAGTCCACACACTGCAAATTCCCAAACTCCATTTTGACCACAAGTTATCTTTTCTTCTTCGTCAAACTTTGATCCAAGTGTGTCAGCAAAGATAATCCGTTGAATATCACTAATTTCAACTTCAACAAGGTTTCCTGTTGTTATAAACCTTTAAATGCGTGTTTCGCGGTAATATCTTTTCGTTCGCCAAGCATTGTAGACATTGTATTTTGAATTGGTTTGTTACATGTAATTATTCATCATTAGAGTGGACTTTAACAGCTAGAATCCTTCAGCCCTAACAGTTAGCCCTCACTGGACAACAGTTCCTTTAACCTTTCTACGGTTGCTTTGCGTAGCTTTCTTGATGATGAAAGTGAAAAATCAAAAAGAAAGACATGTTTGATCTCCATCATTTCCAACGAAGATCCAAATGGTCGTCCAGTTCTCTTCTTTACTGGCTTCCAATCGCCAGACCACGAACCGGCATACCAATGGACTGTGATATTTTGATTCGACTTTGGCAATAAGTGGGGTGCAGTCCGTAGTATACCAGTCACAATCCAGGGCAACCATGTCACCAACCGTTAGTTGTTTTACATCGACATTATTGATAACACCTATCTGTCTTGACAATAGTCATCGATAGCTTCCTGTATAAATCTAACAAACAATAATTATATTTTTACATGCAATCAGCTGACCCTTTTTTGTTGCCAATACTTTGCCATTGTGGTGAACGTTACCCTGGTGCCTTATCTTTTACAGGGCTCTCATCTTTCTTTTTTTGCTTTCATTTGAGTGCATATCTTCCAGATGCTGTGGCATTTTGGCATACAATTTATTAAAAAAGTAACAAGCATGCTTCTTGTCCATAGCATCTTGTGAAGTTTTCTGTGGTTTTAGATTTTTGGACATACACTCGTATCGCGGAAAACGATACGAGACATGGTTATATACTTTTGAGCTGTACTGTAGTTATCAAGTTAAAAGATACAAAGCGTTTGATTCTATTTATAACCTTTTTTATTCAGTGTTATTAACTTTACATCATTGGTTATGCATTATTGTGAAAACAGTAAGGATATGCATTGTAATGAGTTTTAAAATGTACATTATAAATAATGGAAAGTAAAAATAATGGAAGTAACGGTCGTTGCGATGAAGTTCTAGGGTAGTTTTCTAATTCAAGTAATGTCAGGTGAATTGTTGACATTGGTAAAATATTCAAGTTCCGGTAGAGGCATGGACAAAAAGTGACATTGCGTACAGTTTCCCATAGCTCTGAATATTTGATTTCTGGAAGTGCTTCCTCAATTATCAATATAGCGTCACAGTCATCCTTCAACATCTCATGTCTTGATCTTTCAGCATTCCAACAAAGGTTAAATTGATGATGGTTGACAGCAGATGCCTCGACAACCAAAGCCTTCTTTTCAGAGCTTGATACTTCGTTTAGGTTCGTTTACTGGATAGATGAGTTACTGGAATTACGGTGGCTTTTTAAGTCCTCTTCGAAACAATAGATTCCTACCCACCACCTTCCCGTTGCATTTTGGGACTTGAGCACGAATTATTCACATTTAGAGCACATATATTATATATTCATTAATTATTTATATTTAGCACCAAATACATCAATTATTCATATTTAGTACAGATATTATTTATCATCAATTATTTATATTTAGCACGATTAGTACCTTAGCACGGTAGCATGAATACATTACAACCTTATATACCTTAGCGCGGTCCCTCATATACTACTTACATTATGGCAATTATTGATTAGTAAAGAAATATGCAATGTACATAATAATAAAACAATTTTAAAATGAGGCTAACAATTATCAATCTTTATCAAACATAATTGAGAAATCTCTCATCAGCTTTTTATGACGTTCGCACCATAAACAGAAATAATGAGAGCATACCAAGGAGAAGTGCCATGAATTTCCAATCAGCACACAATTTCCTAAAATGAATATGGTATGACATATTGAGACAAATGAGCAGCAATAGATCTAATTTAGATTTCACGAAGTAATTGGTGTTCAAATTATGGGTTGGGATAGTATTATTTCTCACTGGCAATACAGAAGGTGTTCATGACACTTCCCAACTTTTTAGTTGTTTTTCTCTGTACAGACCGCAAAATCATCCCATCCTGGAAAAGATCCCGAACTGTTTATTTGAATGAATTATGTTACCGTTGGTAATTTTAACTAACAAAACACTAAGTTTGACCAAATATTATGTGCTTTTTCGACGGTAACTGACGTGTGGATCGTGTTTGTTTTTTCTCATGCCATTCAGGATAATTTCATCGATAATTTTATAATATGAAAATTCATATTAAATTTTACTATTTTTATATATATTTTAATACGTTTTAGCACTTATCACAATCTCCTGCATATTTCCATGAAATGATAAGTGGAAGTTATGATGGACATGATGTTTCCCATCACATCCCTTTCTTGACTTTACTGTAATATATTCTTTTTAATTTTTAGAACATGCAAAACAATTGAATGAAAGTCTTGAAACACTTCTTTGATGCTTTCTTAAGTCAGCTTATCTGATTGTACAGAAGGACAATGAACCTTTCTAGGATGACAAGACTATCCATATCATCCCACCATACCACACGGCAATCATGAAAACCAGTATTTTCATTGTAGTGTTTATATGTACGTACTGATGATTTTTTTACCGTGTATTGACTTACTCTCGAACTCTCGAACTCTCGAACTACAACGTAATTTGAACGTCCTCGTTATCCAAGTTGACCGCTGACTGGCTCAGGTCCAGCGGTCAGTGACCACTGTTCACATTACAGTATGTCATGCTGGAATGTTTGTGTTCCCTAAGCTGGCAAATAGCTTTGCCTCTGACCCAACTAGCTTAAGGTAATGCGATCATGCAATTTTTTGTCGAACAATTTTTTTTTAACTTGGCACAAATATTGATTTTGAGTGCTAGAGTAGAAAAATGAAATAAAAATTGGGGGTCACTGAATCCGTTGAGAAGATATAATTGTTCAAAGATGGGGCTTGTGGCAATGTTTTTTGGCAAAAATGGATAATGGCATTACAAGCTCTTGCTGTCCATATAAGTCGGTAATAATTAAAGCAATAATTTCAAATGATACATATGTTAACATAATATCATGAAAAAACCGAAATTTGTCATTTTATTGTGTAGAACAATAAGTTTTCAAAGCCAAAATGTCAAAAAACAATACATTTTGACCATCCTTTTCGATCCTAGTTTTGGACATTTTGGCGATTTTCTTAAAATTTAGCTTGAAGACCTACCTTCACTTTTTGATATGTTTTAGCTTTCGTAAATACCTACTCAGGGCAGAAATATTAGTGTAGGTCACTGTGTTAGATTTTGAGATATTCGCCGTTGAATATTAAAATGCATGATCCGCCATATTGAAAGAGCTCTACCACAGGAAGCCCAACCAATGAAAAGTAGTTCGAAAATGAACACTTGGTAGATTTACTAAAAAAAATAGCTCGAAGACCTGTCTTCATTTTTTGATATTTTCTAGCTTTAGTTGACCTAGACTTACAGTGGAAAAATCAGGATAGGTTACCGACTTAGATTTTTAGATAATCGCCATTGAATATCATGCACAGGAAAGATGCGCACGAATGCACGATTGCGTTACCTAAGAAAACGAAACCGATTTAATTATGTTTTAGCATCTTGCATTGACATGAGGCCAATGGCCTCTGGTTAAAGGATCCCACATTGGATCTGAAGAGTACTCCGAATGTGTGACCTACTCAGGCCACTTAAGGCCAGGAAGTTTCGGCTGTACACTTGAAATTCGGCTGTGCACTTGAAATTGTCTTAATAGAGTTACATATAAGCAAATGAAACGATTTTATGCCATATGACATATTTTGTCGAACTTAATATTTTGGTGGTATTTTTGTGATATGAGATGTTATGCAGTTTTAGTGTTGCCTTAACGTGTTCTTTAAAGATCTGCCCTAACAGCTGGGCTATCATTCGTGTTTTTGGAGATAAAAGCTGAAATGTGAAGTCACGTGTCATATTTTGCATATTATCTCCTAAAACACGATTAAGGCAGATTTGTAAAGAACACATTAAGACAACACTAAAACTGCAAAAAACATATTTAGCTCCTTTTGTCCCCATTGTCCCATTTAAAAAAATGTCACGTGACACGTCCCATATCACCAAAATACCACCAAAATATTAAGTTCGGCGAAATATGGCAACTCTATTAAGACAATTTTAAGTGAATAGCAGCTACTCCTTTGAGTGGCCTCAGACAATGGTCAGTGATGTGACACTAATCGAGACCTTCCCATATTAAACATCTTTATATAAAGATCTCCTAATGTTAATAGTAATTGTTATCCTTATAAATAGGTATTTCTTTTCTAAATAATATTAGTGGGAGTGTGTATATTACCATATATGTTTGTGGATTTGATTTTGGTGTTGAAAAGGGTTTTTTTCAATGATGAATGGGTGATGTATAACATCACTGAATTTGATATAAATTGTAAATAGTGACATTTTTAAACTGTCTGACTCCAACAATTAATGATCATATAGTTCTAAGGTGAACATCAGGAAGTCTCCAATTATATAATAACTATTTTTATTGTTAATTATTTTATTACATTTACAATTTAATGAAATTGTGAGAGAGACAATTAATTTATTATGACTTGAACTTTTCAACAATTTCATGTAAACTGAGAAATCCTTCATTAATGTTCCCAACCCATGAAATAAGAACAGACAGGAACCTTTTTTTGGTGTAAAGGGGTAGGGAAAGAAGCACTCCAAGCTCCAGAATGTAACAAAAAAGCACAATGGGTTAAGAGGCCAGTCTCATACCGGGGAGCGAGGGACTCATCCCCAGTGGGTCACAATCCCCCAATATATTTTAGGTCAAACCTCCTAAAGGAATCAGAAGGGGGGTTACAATCCCCCCTTAGACCGGTCAGACGGGTCAGAATCCCCCCTGACCGTGAGAGGTCACAATCCTCTCATCCAACACGAAGGAAGATTTTCCCTGGGGGTTACAATCCCTCTGGGAAGTGATCGAAATAGCTTAGAGTTATTGCCCCATAGTTTCCATGGTAAGCAGACTGTTGAGGGATCACCCTCCCCATTCTAGCCATCCACGAGAGTCTATGGGGCAAAAGTGACCTGCATAGGAGCACTTCTTCCCACAAATACACAAAGTGTATCCCCATAGACGAACTCCAGGGCGAAGGAGAAAATGATACTAGTGAAAACTAAACTCAAATAGAAATCAATTAACTAAAATAGGGAGATAACAAACCTAGTGAGATCTAACCTATTTGTGTATAACCCCCACTAATTTTTCAGACACTTCAAAAAGGAGGGAGTGTGGGCATCTAATGTTCTTTTCATAGCACTCAAAGGACCAATGTCCCATGGTCTTGATTAACCAAGGGGGAAGGCCTACTGAAGCGGCAGTTGTTGCCGCACCTATTCGGTAACTATGACCTGTGTAATCAAATGGATCAAGGCTAGAAAGAGACGAGCTGCCTGGTCTCAGAGGTAAGGGAAAGCTTTGTTAGAGGAGAACCTGTAGAGTATTGGAATAGTGGGCCATTTGAAGTACCCCTTGATGATAGATAGTCTTTCATTGGTTTTGTGGGACAGATAAGCTGACTTGTCTTCCCAATGATTATTGTTTGGCCAATGCGGAATGGGCCGGTCTTAGAAACTTTGATTCGAGCAGAAATTTAGCCAGGGTTGCTAATGGGTGGCAGAAAGGTTATGTCGGCAGGGGATAAATGGATATCTGCCGAGAAGCCACTGTTACAGGTTAGCTCTCCTAGGCGGAGAAAGCCAAAAAAGGCAAAAGTCATGGCAGCCCAGATCATAACAGAGTCAGGATTAGAGGTATGAGGAATTGCTAATAGATAGCAAAAAAGGTTGAGATGTCTTATTGTGATAGGCAGACGTGTTCTCAAGGAGGTCCCTTGAGCCTGCACAGAAGAACGGTCCCGTAAATTGACAAATCTCAGCCAGTTAGACGTTGGAGAGTTTTGCGTTTCCGTTTTGTCGGCATAGGTCCCGTAATTCTGGTACTCTGAACGCTGCGATAATGGCTGGATCGATCGCTCCATTATTAAGAGGCAGTCTCTCTAAAAGCGGTCAGGTGAATTTGGGTCAGGAAACAGATTTCCCTCAAACTTTGTCCATTAAATTATCTTACCTTAAAGGTAATTGAAATGTATTTGGTTTTTGGAAATACCTTAAAATATATTTTTTACGAGCCTTTATTGCCAGAGCCACGAGAAGTCCGATTTTGCCTATAGTGAAGAACAAAAATAGTCGGTAATTGACGAGCCCACGACGTCAAAACTGAAGAGTATTTCCCCAAAATATTATGTTTCCCAGCCTAAACTGCTCTTAGCTGATAAGTTACAAGTCATTCGGGATTATTTTCTGTTTTAGGAAAAAATATATAAATCATTTTCTGATACCTACTTTTGTGCTTCTCCTCTTGAGCCGAAAATATGTGATTTTCGTCAGGCAATTTTTCAAAAGTCTGACATAGTTAAAGCAATCTATCTATTAGAATCAACTAAAGAAAGACCAAAGAGCAAGGAAATGTAAAAATACCTTGCGGTTTCTAGCTCTCTTCAGCGCAGCGAGCAGATAGATTTGACGAATTTGAGACCGTGTCACGCGGATTGCGTGACATGAACACGAAACTTTGACGGCTACCAAATTGCAAAATTTATTTTTGGTTTGGCGATTTTGATTCTAGAAAAGCTTGAATGATGTTGTTAAGTCATTTTAGTATTATAATATGGTTTTGGGGTCGTGTAAATGGCCGCTGAGTGTGAACTAAAATATGATCTGCCTGGCCAGTCCCAGTAGATCTTTCCGCCTTGAGTTCAACTTGTGTTATATTATTTAACCCTGCTCTCAGTTGGGTCTGTTTTACTCGCTGAAGACACCACTAATATTAACTGTTAATAACTCATGTATAAATGAAGTAATTAAATAAATTTAATGCGATAAAGCTCACACGTGCATCAACATAAAACAATTGATTGATTAATTGAACATAAATATTTATATTCTCCAAAATTCCAATATGAAACTTTATCTTTATCGATCATGCATATTCCTTTATCTAGAACAGTATCATACAAACATCCACACGGATCAAACTTTCTTATGCTTTAACAGTGTTTTTTTATGTTCCGTCCACACGGCAACGATATCGTTTTCACCGGCCGAAAACGCAAACTAATATCGTCGTCATGCCGTGGAATGAGACTAACAGTTGTAGTTTTTAGTAAGGCATCACAATTCATTACGGTACTATTGTTCCATAGGCCTCCAGATTAATATTTTCTCTCACTCTCACCCATATATACGACTGAGGCTTTGACATCTTTCGTGATCTACTAAAATATTTATTTGTTACTGCGACAGCTACAGTCTGATATCATGCCAGTCACCTTACCGATGAGAACTGATTTCGTGTCTTTGTAATTATACGGGAGCTCAAAATAGGAACAGATCTCCCTCAGCATCTTGACCTTGAAGGAGGCGAGCTTCTGCTCAGCTTTCATCGTACACAAGTCGTACACATCATACATCACAGGATGGGTGATGCCGATAACAGCGAGTACGGCTTCACTTGTCTCTCTGAGCTGTTCTTCATCTGCAATTTGGGCGTACTCCTCGGTACTTCCGTCTTGTTCGCCAACAGAATCACTGTCATTTTTCAGATCTTGGCTATGTGCCTGCTTCCTCTGCGCTGCCTTTCTGGAAAAGAAACTCTGTATTTGAGTTTTACTGAGCCACTCGGTTCTCTTGAACTTGCGCACACCTTCTGTCGTACATGCCGTCCGCATGTCTTTAGCAACTTGTGCCGGGTCTTCTTTACGTCCAGTCGCTTGTCCGATTTCGAACTTCCTTTCTAAATACTCACGAACTTTAGATGAAAACCGGGTCCCACATCCACGATTCTTGTGCAGTGCCCACCCCATTGTACGTGAGTCGCTGATAGGACTTGTGTCTGTCCCTGTTTCTCTGCAAGATGCAAGAGGTACCGGCTGTGCCGACAAAGACACTGACTGAAAACGTTGCACCCAGTCTCTTCGAAGATTGTCGTAAAGGCTCTCTTTGACAGGATAGACAGGCATGTGATGTCCAATTACAGTCAGATGAAGTTCAAGCTCTGCGCGACTATCAAATTCCTCTCTGCACTTCGGATCCGGACATTCATGCTTACAATCTTCTCCCACCTCAACAGCTCTGCTCTTCGATATTTCCTTTATTTCTCTAGGCTTCATTGAAAAGAAAGGAACGTCTACTGCCATATGTGTGGCTCCCTGGGGATGTGTAATGATGGTGTCCCATGGAATTAGTTTCCCGACGCCTACATTATAAGCTTTCCAAACGCGAAGGCCATCGGGAGTGAATTCAAAACTGTGCAGGGAACTGTAGTTAGGGATCTTATTGATTTGCAGGGATATATTCTGCTCTTGTATGCCACAGACGGCTGCTGTCGTTCCTTCCACTGGCCTTTGCTTGAGCGCATTATGCATGTCCTCGGCACAGACAATGTCATGGCCCTCGTTGCAGTATCGCCTTATCGCTGCTTTCATCGGACAGAGGATCCTGTCGCAGACGTCCTTTCCATATTGTGGCTCAGAATGGTCATACCGAACGATCTGAATTCCATGACGCTTTGCGAGTTGTTGAAGAGACGCCATCAGCTGACTGTTGTGGTAGCAGCCCGCTTCATCTGACCTGAAATAAGCCTTGGTGATACTTCTATGGCTGGTCTTGATGATTACCAGCAAACTCTCCAAGATAGAAAGAACAGCATACCAGTCCTGCCGGCAGTTATTGAATAAGTGAGCATGCGATGTTATCTGCATTTTCTGGCCTTCTTTCAAGATGCTGCTGCTAATATGCCAGTTCATCCCTTTCTTCCCATACCATTCTGCTTGTTTCTCTCTGAACTTCATTGCCGTGAATTTCATCGCCCAATCAACGATTATGAGAACTTCCTCTTCTCCAAGAGACTTCAAGATAACATGTTTGCTTTCTTCCTGGTTTTGCGCCCGCAAAACATGTGCTTTCCAGTCAAATATCTTTTTAGTGGCTGCATTTGCATCATACTGCAAGTCTTCCTCCTTCTCTTTACCAAGCCGCGATGAATTGTTCCGAATTTCAGACTGAACATCTTGGACAGCGTCTGCCAGTGATTCACAATCCGTGCATGCGAGGTCGTGGGTGTGATCACAGACAGTCTTATAATCACTGTCCTCGGGATCACTCAGTGCGAAAGGTGTGCAGTGATCCGGACACTGACTGCTGTCATTTTGGCAATGGGCACGGTAGTTGGTCTTCAGGTACAGCTTACCAGCATGGAGCTTCTTTCTGGTTAGTGAACACCATTCTGTGTTAGATCCAACCTCCTCTAAGTTATCCACAATCTTCAGTAACGCTTCAAATCCGTCTGCACCATCTGCCGCTGTGTTGTCCAGCCCTTGAAGGGATTTCCTTTGTGAGGCTTCCTGGACTTCTAACACCCTCCACATAGTTGAACGGCTCATTGGTTCAAACTCGGTTTCCATACAGAATTCCAAATACTGATGTATGATAGTGCATCGAGCAACAGTTCGAACAACGTTCGGCATTGGCAACTCTTCTCCACTGTCAAGTTTGATGGTGCGGCTTCCATACGCAACATCCTGGTAGAAGTACGGTCGAGACGTAAACTGCAGGAAGTGATCTAGCTGCGCTTTGTCTATTCGGACTCTATGTTGTGTTTTCTTAATGGTTGGGGTTCCAGGTCCTTGAGCAGTTATATGCAGCCTCGCCTTTCTTATCTGTCTGTCACTTAATCGTTCAAAAGGCTCATGCATTGCCTTCAGTTCCCTTATAGAATACTTGTTGGCGTAGATACTCAGTATCTGTGTTTTGAGTGGTTTTGATGGCGCGTTTTTATAAGCCGATACAAGAGCTTGCAAGCCAACATCGTTATCATAGTTGCCATGTCGATTTTGTTGGACATTCTGGAATAGCTGACCACCATCGTTCGGGGCTATAACATTACATATCAGTCTACATGCCTCTTCAGTTGTACGTACGTATACCTCTTTCTCTGATTAGTACATTCATCCCATGAGTCTACTTGATATTCCAAGAGCTCTATTCTTGGTTCGTTGACTGCATCGGCAAGGTTTGCCATAGAAGTATTGAATACCTCAATTGCGAGTTTAATGGTGTTGGTGTCATCTTCACACTCAAGTCGTAATTGCGGACCGGGTGTCCATAGTTTGTCTTTGAAGCTGAGCGGCCGCTGTATGCGTGGTGTAACAAATGGTGACTCGACACATGATGTCGCCAGGGAAGCTGCTGCCGCTGCTTTAGAGGACCTTGAATAATTAAAAAAACCCGGATAGTTATAAGGTAGTTATAGGCGAGGTTGGAGTATGGCCTCATCACAAAGTAAATATACATATATTCCAAGCAAGAAGCTGACGACCGCAAAGGACTTTGGGAATCTCCTAATTAATGAATTTACCCGTGGTAGTTGAGAAGTTATTCCTACGAGCGGCGTTGAATAGCAATCAATTGGAACTATTCGGCCATTGGAAAATGCATGTTGTCAAACATATGGCCGGTAATGGGAAAACGTAATTCATGAAGAGGTGAGTAAAGCATTTTTAGGCTCTGTGGGTGAACCACGAGTATTTCATAATTCTGGAATACAGCTATTTCAAAAAAGGTTGGTGAAGGTTTTGTCGCATGTTGTATGTTGCATACCAAGCCCGACATGCACTATGGGCGATGTGAATGGAGTCAGCGAAAGGTCACAACAATATGGACTCTGGGAATTTTCCCAAACTTTACCTTCGCAATACGCGAAGCCGGCATATTTTCTTCTGTATGTGCATGCAGACATTGTTTACATATGATCCACAATACATTTCGGGCTTGGTATGCAACATGCAAGATGCAAGATGCAACAAAACTGGCACCAACCTTTTTTGAAATAGCTGTATTTATCAGTTGTAGCATGGGACGATAGTCACACCCCCATCCCTTTGTTATGCTAAATACTTAGTAAATATACGCCTTCTGGCGGCTGGAATATCGACTGATGATGAGAAATGGTCCGAAAAAAGAACAGTTGCATGGCCAAGAAGCGAAGCTTCGAGGGATATTTTGAGGACCAGTTTCATGCAAGGATGTTATCAGCGTCGTGTTTGCTTGCGTAACTTTTATTTCAGTGTCACATGTTTCTAAGTTTTTTTTGTTTTCCTTTTTATTATGTACGATATTTATTTTACTGGAGGGATATCAATTCGGAAGGGTTTGTGAAAATGTACTACCACGTGATTCCTTTGGACCAATGACAGCGCGCGAAAATTTATCGTTGGGTTATAAGAATGAATACACACCTAACGCCCTCTGAGGGATTAGAGATATCAGTCAAGGAGTTCCCAGCAGCCCAAGGTAACTTCTCGAAATTTGACTTGTGGTATTTCCGACAACTGCTGCAAATAACTAAAGTAAAGAAAAGCACCTTATATTGACGGATCATCACGAAAAGAAAATATATATGAGGATAGATGGAGATTGTTTAGGGAGTTGTGTACATGTAGGTGTGGTGTAGGTAGTAGTGGGGAGGGAGTATTATTTTTATTCCTTTTTTTCAGCTTCGTTGTGCTCGATTCTCAATTTCAAGAAAAGTCGGACGGAGCAAGATAGCGAGGAATTTGTGAATGCTACGAAAGAAGAGCTCAATTGAGCCTCGATAAAATAAACAAGTACACTATTTGGCTGATGTGTAATAATCAATGTGTAGTTTATTAGCACTAATTGAAGCTACATGTAATCGATACTTCATTCGCGTCAATGGCCTTGCGCGTAATCAGTTCTCGGAAAATCGTGAACTTGCGTGTTTAGGCGCATGCATATCAACAAGGGTAATGGGATTTCTAACTCTTACTTATTGTAACATACCTGAGCCAACTGGTACAATAACACCATACACCTGATGAATAACTTTGGACATTGAAAAGTTGCACACATCTCTGCCTTTCACTGCTGCCTTGCTCCCCCTGTGTGCTGGATACTGGCAGGTTCTTCCGCGCTTGCCAATATCTTCCATGATTGTGTCGATGTTTTGGGCATACCAATATCTCTTGAATATTTGATAACTCCGTCAAGTTGAACAACCCGACTCGCGCTAGAATAAGTTCATATTCTGTCTGCAGCTTCTCGTGAGATAAATGGACAGTGACCAAATGGCTTTCGATTGAGTCGGTGCAGTCAAGAAGGGGAACAAGTTCTGTCAAACCTCGTGAATCTCCACAGTTTTCCAAGTGAGATAAAAAGCACGACATCGCTTTCGTTTCATCAGAATGTGTTTACGTACACTTTTCACAACTCAAAAAATGTAGCAAGTGTACAAATTTGATTAACAGGTATTTGGCGGAAAATAGTACCGAATCAAATTAATAAGATATTCTGAAGTCCTCGTCATTTCTACTTTGCTATATTGTACACTCCAGTCCCAAGGTTTGAACTATTCCTCGTCAGTTCTAACATACTCGATTGGTAAAATATTTATTGATAAATTCCTGTATAATACGCCAATGCCGTTTTGGCAAAGCCCTACTATAAATAGTAGAGTGAATCTAAGTATAAATTCATTCCTTCACTGGCCTCAAAATACTATCAACCAACAAAATTGCCTTAACAACATCATTCAAGCTTTTCTAGAGTCAAAATCGCCAAACCAAAAATATATTTTGCAATTTGGTAGCCGTCAAAGTTTCGTGTTCATGTCACGCAATCTGTGTGACACGGTCACAAATTCGCCAAATCTATCTGCTCGCTGCGCTGAAGAGAGATAGAAACCGCAAGGTATTTTTACATTTCCTTGCTCTTTGGTCTTTCTTTAGTTGATTATAATCGATAGATTGCTTTAACTATGTCAGACTTTTGAAAAATTACCTGACGAAAATCACTTATTTTCGGCTCAATCCGCGAAGCACAAAAGTAGGTATCAGAAAAGTATTAAAATATTTTTTTCTAAAACAGAAAATAATCCCGAAGGACTTGTAAAGTACCAGCGAAGAGCCATTTAGGCTGGGAAAAATAATATTTTGGGGAAATACTATTCAGTTTTGACGTCGTGGGCCCGTCAATTACTGACTATTTTTGTTCGTCACTATAGGCAAAATCGGGCTTCTCGTGGCTCTGGCAATAAAGGCTCGTAAAAAATATATTTTAAGGTATTTCCAAAAACCAAATACATTTCAATTACTTTTGAGGTAAGATAGTTTTATGGACAAAGTTCGAGGGAAATCTGTTTCCTGACCCAAATTCACCTGACCGCTTTTAGAGAGACTGCCTCTTAACATTTGAACTGCGACCACGGCGAGGAATTCGTGACATATTTGCCAGGACAGGTCAATGTAGACTGCTATACGATTATATGGTGCGATTTCTTGTAGAGCTTCAATAACACTCTTGGAAATTTTGTGTACCGCAAGCCAACTCAATGAAGAATGAAGCATGTTTAAGGTATCCGAGTTAACGTACAATATTTGATTGACATATTATATAATGTTACGTGTGATTGGACAGTAGACAAGATGTAATCTGAGAGTCATCACGAGATGACCTTTCGATGTAGACATGAAAGGGGGTTTTGTCTCAACTAATATTAATCCCATATCTGTTTACTCTCGATATTGTTATGACATACCAGGAATACATAGTTACATAGATGCTATAATGTTATTATAATTGGTTCCTGGTTGTCTCATTAACTTAATTTTATAGTGCCTATGAAGTTGGCCAATAGTTTTATTTTACTACTTACCTCCAATATCTTACCTTACGTTGAACAGACACATGCTGGCTTCAATCAACATCACTAGACTTCCTTGAAACAGGATCGCCTAGTCACTGGCACGCCCTTCATGATGTTTTGTAGAGTCTGGTAATGGAATGACATTGCTGTCCCTCCCAGAACCAAAAATGTGCTTGGTATATCTGAGTTGAAGTCTCTCCACCATGTTTACACGACTCATAGCATTCATAATCTTCATAACCACAATAAATACAGCGATAAAACTTATAATATCGGTTTAGTGGTAGATCAGTATTTGTTACCACAATGTGTTGCTCTAAAGTCTGGTTTTCACTAGCGACACAAACATACGGCCTATCTAGCTACTACTTGCGTCGCTATGCATGTCATACAGCAGTGTTATAACTTTCCTACCTCATCACTCTCTATCTGGCAAATTGTTAAAGTGATACCATACAAGGTTTTTGGATACGTTCGTTCCACTTTAATTTGTCAGGACCTGACTGACATCCTGGCAAACTCAAAAATATAAGAACTGATGTGACTGGGTAATAGCATATGTGTCGACTATGGCTCATGCTGTATACAGTTCTTTTGGAACTTCCAGTTCTTCCAAACTATTCTGGCATGGAGTATAGCATTGGTGGCAGAATGGGATATTTGTCATACAGGACATGGTTGCCGGTTGAGGCATGTGGGTTTTTATGTTGTTTTATTTATTTTTGTGTGAATTTGTTTTCCTTCACCATTGATACTGGCACCATGATATTATTGCTGTTGTTGCATTGGCTATCATCTTCCATTGTCCTGTTGCATCTCTCACCTCTGAGTCCTCCATGTCCTCTTGAAGGTCAGATAATGAAGACATTTCGAGCAATTTACAAAGGAATTGTGCTACCACTTGGTGCATCTTCTATGTAAATGGGGGCTAACTATTGTTATAAACATGCCCCAACATTAATAAGAATTGTCATTCAGCAATTTCGTATAATGGCCATAGAAAAGCAAGAGGGTTCAATGAAGGCATTATTCCTTAGTTTTCTTTTTCTTTTTCTTCACTTGCTCTTTTTGTCAGCATTTCCTCCTTTTTTCCTCTGATGCTTGTGTATCTATTCTTGAAAACCTTTTCTTCAATAGTGAGAGAGTGTTTCTTACTCCATTCTCTAGCTTAGAGATGATGTCATACAACATATCCTCAGTTCGTTTGCTTTATTTGCCGAATAGGCATCTCCGACGACTATTGATTGGTCTGTTGCTACTGATGGTACCGAAGACGGGATGTGATGCAGCTCTTGCCTTCAAAGTGACGAAGTGTGTAACGTCATCTATAGTTATATCCCATTCAGATTCTAGTTCCACTGCAGAAGAAGCATGCGTAATCGCGCATCTTGCCGTTGCAGGCTGGTAGCGTCACAGTGAAGCCACAAATTTCATATAGTTTATACACTGCACAATGTATTATTATTTCAAGTGAATCTAGACAATAATAAACCTTTTATGCACATTTCTCATAAGAACCTGGTTGTCTTTTAAGTAAGGTTTAAGATTGGCTTCCATAATTTAGTTACTGCAGAGCTGGTGGCAGGAATTAGTAAATCATTTAGCTTCTGAGGTAATTGATTGAGGAGTTTTTCCTCTATTACCCTCAAAAGACATGTATAGTCCCATTTGCCACTGGATGACTGATCAACATTCCGTTTTTCCCTAACATCAAAAGTGATGCCAATTGACCGTATTGCAGAAATGAGTTAATAATTATTAATGATAATAATAATAGAGATGAATGCCTTATTTTGTCCCAGTCTTCCTGTGAGTTCCAATCAATTACCTCATTAACCATGTTGTTAGTTAGTACATTACTTATGTGCAACATTAAATGTAGCTCATCAACAATTACATGATCAAGCTCAATCTTGATTAGAGGCTTCGTATCACAATTATAATTATCTTTTAGATTTAGTACATAATTGAAAAATTTCATTAAGTGTTCTAGCCGTTGGAGGTGTATTATAATAAGTGAAATCATTAGTAGTATTACATCTGTTATCTTTGTGTACCTTACACCATGCACATGCATAATGTGAAGTTGCACCTTATAAGCCAAGCATTAGTAAAATGAAATTGTAATCACCACCGATCAAGAATTGCAAATTAAATGTTATATTGTTAACTGTTATTTTACCATTAGAAATGCAGCAGTTAATTTCCTCTAAAACTGGACTAAAGGATGCACTGATTGTGTCATATCATTCATAGCCTCCTTTGCAGCCGTTCTTTGTTTCGGGATCCCTGTGCTCCCTCTCCACTAACGACTGCTCATCCGAGCTATACATTCCATTCCCGATTGTTTGCGAAAAGCCAATTAGATTGAAGCAATTGTCATAAAACAGCCAATCACAGAGCGGCTTTTATCGAACCAGACAAATTCCCGCGAAAATATGACAGATTTTATGCAATCGTATGCCATCTTTCAAAGGGTTTCGAAACTTACAAAATGGTTCTTTGTGATGGGAGAAACACCTCGAAAAGTTGTGGATGGGGATCTGCAATGCTTTCTCTGTTGTAATGATCCATCCTTGAAGGAAAGAATCAGAATTTCTGGAAAATCTTCGCTCGATATCAGAGGGCTGATCAAAACCACAGTTGACGTGGATGTAAGTGTCTACTCGGGGATGCTACATGTACTCCTACAAGTGGCCGACCAGGAGCGGCAAAATCTTTAAAGTTTACATCTTCAGCTACTACTTGCACTTCTTATAGTTATACTGGGGTTGGACCTGGATTGCTTACCTTCCAACAGCCGTATCAGCTAGTTTACAATGCCTTTGGGAATACACCGATAGAGTTGCCTTCGCCCGTAGCTAATTTGTTGACCTCAACTCCTGTGCGATCTAAGCAAGACAAGTGCAAAACAAATTCCAAAGTAATAGTGAAGATGAGTGTAGAATACCCTTCCAAATCTGTAAATAAGACACTACAACCCAGTTACGAGGCCCTGGGAAAGGCTCTGGTTCATGGACCACCAGAAAGAATCGCGAATGCAGTCTTGAAATGCGAGCCAATTGTAAACATTGTGATTAAGAACGTGTTGCATACAGTATTAGTTGAAGTAAATGGTCTTTGTTCCCGAAAGAATCCCTCCATCTTGCGAAAAGCCAGCAAAGAGGACTTGTTGAATTTCAAAATGGAGTCTGTGTGCGAGGAATGGAAGACAAGGGCACCAGTGTTTTTCGCCTTTTTAATGACAGTAGCATTGTCACAAGGAACCAAAGAAGCAACATGGCTTCCAAGTGTCGCTATTGCTGGATCGATTTTACTGAAGCAGAGAAGTTCTCACATGAATGCCACTGCAGTTATTATTGGCATCCTCCTCAAGACAGGATCACTTGAAGTAGGTACTTTTTATAGTTCGACTACGCCCGGCGGTATGCGCCAAAACGCGCGTCAGTCATGCATATAGAAAACCATATAAATATATATAGAGTATATGATCGCCTGCAATTCTCTTGTATAACTATTTATATTATTTCAAAATAATATTCGAATAATGTAGGTGGTATTCCGACACAGTATTTATGTCTGTCATTAATTTGTCGTTTTGAAACAAATTGACCTCCATCTACAACTCCCAACACACACACCCCCCCCCCCCCCCCCCACTCTCCTGCCCACACACACACACACACACACACACTCAAAGAAGATTATCATTATTAAAATTTTCACATCTTTATTTAATTTTCAAGGCCACACTTAACAGACTTCAAAAGATGAATATTACCTGCTCTAATAATTGTGTGATGACTAAAATGGATACCCTTGGCGCAGATCACGAATGCGAGCGACAGGCAGTGCAAAAGGAAATCACCTTGGAGAACAGAAAAATGAAGGAATTGGAAGAGGCATGCCACAGTGACAACAACAGTGAGGAGACTGTCATAGCCAAGACGTCCTTATCAAACATGCAATGCAGTTTACATCCTGGCTTTGCAGTGGTGTTTGACAACATCGACTTAGAAATCCAGAGAAAGGACATGACCATGTCAAACCAAAATAAATGCGTTCATTGGGTAAACCATAAGATGGTGGTAAATCGTGTATCTGGACATAAAACATTGAAAAGGGAACAACAAGATCTTCTAGATGTACCCAATGTTACCTTTCTGCCATCATCTGGTGAAATGCAGGAACAAAGACTTGATTACATTATTTTGATGTCAAGAATTCTAGTGGATCACTTTTCTGCACTAGATCCATTCAAGGATGTTGCTGTTCAACACATGCCACATAAATACATGAAGGAAATGAGCCAAAAGTCGGTCAAGGTAATTTATTGCCCTGGGGGTACTCGGCCATTTTTGGGGTAGGGGTGTGCAGCCATGATCCCAAAACCCTTACCCTATCCCAGAACTAAGCTTCAAAATCAATACCCGCTATAGCTATCCCAGACCTACATGTAAACTTGAAAATCAATACCCTATCACAGACTAAAATTGAAAGTTTGTGACCAATTTGAAGCTAAGAATTTTTATTTTGCCGCTACGATAATTTATAAACATTAGAGATCTTCAAATGAAAATGCAAAAAGAATGATAAATACTTGTTTCGCTGTAAAAACGTACCCTATCCCAGTGCAAATGGGCAAAATATATACCCTATCCCAGACCTGAGAAGCTCGAAAACCATACCATATCGGGTGGCACATACCCGTATGGCTATAGTATATATAGGGGAGTACCTCCCCCCCCCCCCCCCCCCCCTCCCCCCCCCCCCCCCCCCCCCCCCCCCCTCTCGGGTTTATTGCACACTTTGCCCCTTAAATATTTGTAAGAGAAATTTAGAATAAGCTGTAATTGACAACTTCCAACTTCAGAAATGAAAATGTGAATGAAGACATTATGGTCATCTTGAAACAATTCCATTCCTACCTACCAAAATGTGCTGATGGATCTTATGATGGTCAGTTGTTTACTGGGGACAAGTTGACAGTGGAAAGGGCAGTGAATGTGATTGCTTCAGTGTCCAATGGTTCCATGCCTGAAGATCATCTTGAACGTTTAAATCTACAGCTCGGTGATTGGCATGCAGGAGTTAAGATTCTCAGTGTTAGCACTTTTTTATTTATATTTTTATGAGCAGGAACCACAAAATACATGTATTGTGAAACCTTGGCCTTGTCAGTCAATTGAAATAAAATTTTATTCCCACATACTGATGAGAACTTGAATTAGTTAAACAAGGCTATAAATAATGATTATTATTATTATGAGTACACGACAATGACAACCAGTGACTGAAATGGGATTCTTATGTTATTTTTATTTTTCATTTCTCAGATGATATACAGGCGGTTCTTTTCTGGAAGATCTGATGGAGACCAATGCACATTATACTCAGACCACACACTAATCAATAGGCGAAATGTCAAAGGTGATCCCAGCTCAGCATACAGGGCAGATAGGGATTTTTTCATGCTTGTCGTGAAGTCAAGAGTGATAGCTGCAGCAAGAGCAGTCCTTGGTTTTAATGACAGAGCTTCTCAACCCATGAACTTTGCTTTGCCAGACTTAGAGAATACAACTAAACTACAGAAACTGGAATACTTGCATGAGGCAGCAGCACTTATTGTCGATAGTTGTGTATTTGATTATGATGCTCTCAATAAGGCTGTTGATGATGTGATAACTACACAAGGGAGACAAGATGTCCTGGATCAACAGCAGCTCACAGCAGATGGGAGATTTCCCTGCAGGTTCCCAGGCTGCAAACGATCATTCAAATATGATGGGAAAAGTAGAAGAAGCCATGAGCTCTCACATGATCCACCCCCTGAAATCCCAGTTGATCCAATTGTTGAATCGGCCGAGCCTACTTCAATTAAACCTAGTCCTAAGTCAAGTAAGCAAGATGATGTATACAGCTATAATTGTGCTCTACTTGAAGATGGACTCTTTTTCATGAACTTTTTAGATGCAGTAAGTGAGGGTGATGGAAAGAGGATAATGAGACAATATAAATACTTCATGGTAATGTGTAAGGCAGATGGTAGTCACAGCACTAAATATGCACTTGAATGTCTGTATCAGCTATTTCTAGTTAAGTCCCTTCTGTCACCAAGAGACAGTGAAAGATTTACATGGAACAGAAGTGTTAATACTATGGGAGGAAAAGGGAAGAATGTTGCATTGGATCTTGACATGGAACACAGTAATCGGTTCTTGAAACAAGCAATAAAGAATCTGGGTCCTAATGTCACAGAAAGGGCTGTAGCTCGCATCTGCCATGCACAGCGAGGAATCCAAATATTGACTGATACTATAGATCAGGACATTCTGAGAGTGGCTGGATCAGGTAGGCATACACGAAGTTCAACAGAAAGAGATCTACAGGAGCTGGTTGACAGAGCCATATCTACTGATGTGTACAATGAACAAGAAGGTCGTCACTATAACCACTTCTTGAACTTTGAGAGAAGTAAACTGAGCAACTTAGACATGTCATCTGTATTTAAGTGGATCAATGATCACAAGAAAAATATTGACAATGGAATCAGAGCTAGATAGGCAGAAATGACTTGACATTTACATTTAGAGCACATGGTAAGTGGTTTAGGAGGGTTGTCCAATACGTGAATAAATTTATTCATAGCATTGTATTATATCGGCATAACCGGATAGTTAACAATAGAACGACATAATACAGAACAACGCATAAATCCCGGGGGGTATTCCCATATATAAAGTGGTGGGGATGCTCGTTGTAAATTTTGAAAATGACCCCTAAAAGGTACCCGACTCTCTTCCAAGTGGGCGTGGCATGACATATTTACCCCCTCCTAAGAGGTACCAAGTCTAAAACAATAAGTATATTAATTCCTTTGCATTTTGCGGTTAATTTACAATGCCTCAGAAGCTTCGCAAAACAAATGTTTTTTGCTACTGTCTTGGCATTCCTTTTAAATCTGAGACCCCTAAGTGGTACCAAACTGCGGATTTTACTATTATTTTAAACCCTAATAGGTACAATGAGCATCCCCACCACTTTATAAATTTGTTCGAGTATTGGACAAGTATGGCATTCAGACATGATAAGTGGTGTACATTTAGAACACATGCTATGTGGTGTACATTTAGAACACATGATAAGTGGCGTACATTTAGAACACATGCTATATATGTGGTGTACATTTAGAACACATGCTATGTGGTGTACATTTAGAACACATGATAAGTGGTTAGAATACATGCTATGTGGTGTACATTTAGAACACATGATAAGTGGCGTATAGTTAGAATACATGCTATGTGGTGTACATTTAGAACACATGATAAGTGGTGTACATTTAGAACACATGATAAGTGGCGTACATTTAGAACACATGCTATATATGTGGTGTACATTTAGAACACATGATAAGTGGCGTATAGTTAGAATACATGCTATGTGGTGTACATTTAGAACACGATAAGTGGCGTATAGTTAGAACACATGCTATGTGGTGTACATTTAGAACACATGATAAGTGGTGTACATTTAGAACACATGATAAGTGGCGTACATTTAGAACACATGCTATATATGTGGTGTACATTTAGAACACATGATAAGTGGCGTATAGTTAGAACACATGCTATGTGGTGTACATTTAGAACACATGATAAGTGGTGTACATTTAGAACACATGATAAGTGGCGCACATTTAGAACACATTTCTATATATGTGGTGTACATTTAGAAGACATGCTATGTGGTGTACATTTAGAACACATGATAAGTGGTTAGAATACATGCTATGTGGTGTACATTTAGAACACATGATAAGTGGTGTACATTTAGAACACATGCTATGTGGTGTACATTTAGAACACATGATAAGTGGCGTATAGTTAGAACACATGCTATGTGGTGTATATTTAGAACACATGATAAGTGGCGTATAGTTAGAATACATGCCATTGTGGTGTACAGTTAGAACACATGATACATGTATATGAACCATTTATAGACATGCTAAATGGTGTGCGTTTAGAGTATGTGCTATCAGAGTAATTTTACTCATAGCGTAAAATTGCCCAAGAAATCAGGTCATGACCACGTTTTTGGTTGAATGACAAAAATAAAACATTTCAATAATTTAAAAACATTATGAAAAACAATCCTGTATTTTCCCATCCAAAACACCGTGTTTATGTATTTTTCCGAGGCAGAAATCGCAAGATCCCGCGATAATTTTTTAAATTAGGACCCAGTCCCCATTCGGCCAATCCTCTTGATTCTCAGCCTTTTTCAGTCAAATTTAATCGATTATCTAAGGGAGTCTGGGTCCAGAAAACTTGGTTTCCCTGTGGAACAGAGGCCTGGCTACTATATTATCCAATATGGCAGACGAAGAAAGCCTTCTGGCAAGAGAAAAACGTTCGCGAACTTGGGCAATTTGGCGTTCTGTCCGTATACAGCGACCACAAAAAAGCTTGAAAAATCGCATGATACGCTTATTTTATTGGCAAACGAATACAAGTCTCTGAAATGGCTGTAGAAGTACATCAGATTTCCGATGTTAAGTATTTTATTGTGGACGTTCGTAAAGCACAAGAAGCTGGTTTTCTTCGCGACGGCCTGATTTCCATACAAGACACGGCCATTCTGGGCAGTATTCACTCAAAGAAAATCGCTAGATAGACAAACATTTCAGAGGTACGGATTAAATTAAGTTGTTTTATTGTCGTAATAATTTTATTTTCCGATGTTAAGTTTTCTTCGATACATGCTGTTATCTTGCTATAAATTTATGAAAGTACGGCTGCACGCGTGTTTACTGTAAAATGTCGGAGTTAATGAGCTTGAAACTTGAAATTTGACGACAAGATAATATGCAAATTAGGAAATACACCGGAAGTGACCTTTCATTTTACGCTATGTTAACCCGTTAAATAAATCTAGTAGTATTAGACTAAATATACATTTAATGGGTTAAATAAAAGAGGCATGCAGTAGTACAAAATGTATGTATCCAGAGCTCCAATAGATAATTTGTTTTGCCGGTAAACAGTTTGCTTAGGAAATGTTGTTTATGGGGAAAAATTTAGCACAGCTAGAAATGAAACAATGTTGTCTGCAAACATTTGGTTCTTATGAACTATAGAAATGGGCTCATACTGGAATTATTTTATTATTGGCCATGTGACTTTAATGTTGTTTTGTAATACATTTAGCAAATTGCAGGAATTTGGAATATTGTATGTATATCTACATTTCTATCCAAATGAAGCCTGTATAAGAATATAAGAATTGCTACTGAAAATATGCCAATAACACAATAATAATTATAGTACATGCAGAATGTACATCGATCATTTGTTTGAATTTTGAATAAAATTGTAATAAACTTGTCTAATATAGTGATCACAATCGTAAATGTGAACTGCAACATGCAGTGTTCAATTGAAACTATGCACCAAGTGTGCACTCTTAGATATACATATATATATATACATTATTATCATAATTCAGATTCTAAAAAAGACAGAATTTAAACCTGTGTTTGATGATGTATAAATTACACCTTCTAGATGGGCACTTTGCACAAAAGTTTGTTTAGGTTGAGGACACAATAAATTAAACTACAATGATTACACCAACCTACAAAGAAACTTTGGGTTAAAATATGTACAGCTAGAAAAGCTTCAAATTGTCAAGTGCACTAACAGCAGCTCTAGGAACATCCTCACTGTCCACTCTGTTATCATTTGATTCATTCATGGAAAATTCAAGCATGGATACTGACAGGTTCTGTACTGCAAGTTCAAAGAGTTCTTCATCATCTAACAGTAAGTTCCATTCCCCAAGCCATGTATCACTCTCGTAATGATCACCATCCTCGTATGTATCCTGATCGCCATCATTATATTGTGTAGTACAGCGATCACCAAAAATTTGGCTTATTGTATTTACTATACGAACAGCGTGTTTGATGTGCCAAATTTCTACCAATCTCGTTATATCTTCCAATGAAAAGATCTCATGACAGTGTTCCAAAACCTGAGAAATTTGCTGTGTAGAAAAGCCAAGCATAAACTGTTGGCTGGTTAATGCTGGCAGCTGCCCATGAGGTGATTTGCTGATGAGATCCCTTACAAGTGACTTGTGATATGATGTCAATTTTGCTGAAAGTGTCAGTTTGTGCTGTTCAGTAACTTGTCTAGTTTGGGCGGAGACTGTTACAGATATTGGTGTATCATTACTGGGATAAGCAGTTAACTTCCCACATTCCTCCTCCTTGCATTCGCACTTCTTTGAACAGTTATCACAGCACAAGTGCAATGGCTGTGGATAAGATATCCCTTCTGAACTGTCAAATTGACTGAGGAGAGTTTTGCGGTGACATTCCTCCGACTTCACATAGAGTTTGATGTCTTTGTCAACATGGTTGAGAAAAAGGCCTTGGTAAATAATGTATGCCACACTCTGTTTGGAGTCCCTCCCAGCACGTCCTGTTTCTTGGATGTACGCTTCCACATTCTTTGATGGCCCAAAGTGGATTATTCTATACACCCCTTTGCAATCAACACCCATGCCAAAGGCTATAGTGGCAACGAGGACTCTAATCTCAGAGTCCTGCTCACTAAATGCCTTTAGCACGGCCTCCTTGTTTGCGTCAGGGGTGCAAGAATGGAGCATTTCAAGAAGAACTCTCTTCCGGTTATTCACTTCAGCAACATACAACCTCTTTCTCAGCATTCCTTTAATTGTAGAGTAGATTATTGAGCACTGCTTGATTGTCTGGCAATATATTATAGTGCGGGTGGTGCTTGTGCCATGTTCCAGGAGCTCCTTGCCCAGCCATTCAAAATAATGACTGGTACTTTTATCTCTGGCCATATACAACACGGAATATGCAATGTTAGATTTATTTGGGCTCTCATAAATGATATAAGGATTCTTCATCAAGAGTACATCTAAGATAGTTTTCTTGGTGGTGCTGGTCGCTGTTGCAGTCAGTGCCAATATATTTACATTTGGTGCAAGGGACCTCAGCTCATGCAGACGTGAATAGCACTCACGAAATACTGCTTTGTCAGTGGTACTTGATGTTCCCCTGAAAGATATATTTGTGATGCGGTACGTGAGACACAATTCTAGAGATTGACATTTGTAGACTTCAAGGATTTGTCTTTCTCAAAATTTTAAGATAACTTGTTAGCTTATATAAAAACTCTCTTAACTTTCTGAATATCTAGTAAACTTACTTGCAGACAAATTGCTTGAAGAAAAACTAATAGATTTTCATCATCTATTGTAATATTTTGCGTCGTTTTCAAAGAGTGCCGCTATAAGAGCTTGACTAGTTGCGGAGTATTCTGCTCGTTTTGACGGTTACTTCATAGGAAAAGTAATTTAAAATTGATATCTAACTTTCTTCTTCTATCTTACCATTGTTTGATTACATGAGCCTCGTCCACAGCAATTCCGCAAAGCTTCGAAGTGTAAACCTGACTTGTTAGCATCTTTCGCCATCGTTCGTTCAATATCAAGGCCTCTGGTATTGCGTAAACTATCGAAAACTTCCCATTTTCTACATCGGCTTTAAGCTTTTCTGATTCTTCTTCTGCTTCAGTATTGACAGCACTTAAACTGATGGCAGATACACCAAGTTTTTGAAGATTTGTGACTTGATCTTGTATTAGATTCAAGAGTGGTGAAACGACAACAATGTGTCCAGCGTCTCCGGAAATCTCGTCTAAAATCAGTGGCAATGCCTGGTAAATCAACGATTTCCCGAACCCAGTAGGAAGATTTATGAATACATCCTCGTTCTTTTCGATCAAGCCAACTAATGCCTCTCGTTGATAACTATTTAAACCATTAATTTTGAATTTCTCACACACTGTTTGAACCGTCAACTCGAATTGCTCCATTTGTAAACACACACTGGCGCGAACCTAGCCAAGGTCAAAGTCCTAGCCAGCGGATTTTAGAAGCCTTGCTGTGATTGGCCAATTTTGGGGAATGTAATGTATAGCTCGGATGAGCAGTCGTTAGTGGAGAGGGAGCACAGGGATCCCGAAACAAAGAACGGCTGCAAAGGAGGCTAATCATTCAGGGCTATTAACAACAGCAATTGTTCTGTTACCTTTAGCTGACATGACATTAGCACCAGTTTGTAATATTGAAAATTAATGCTAAATAGAGTTATAGTTTCTTGTCATCCTAGCCCCATCACCATTAATTTTTATTCTTAATTTTTCATTAGCAGCATCAAAAGTTGGGTTAGCATTGATGAAGGCTGTTATGTGATCAGCAATGAAGAGGAAAAACAACCTAGCCCCGTCATACTTATGTGATAGTTGTTGAATGTGGCATATATTTTTCAAATTATTCCTACATTGTTTAATTAAATATGATTTTGGGAGATCATTACATACCATACTGAGGTCATTGTAAAAGATGTCTCCTACACAACATTTATCCAATAAAAAGATAATTTCTTCTTCTGGAAGAGACTTGAAACCTGCCATTTCTGGTATTAGCTGTGCTTGTGGAAGAAGGACTAGAAGTATTGGGACTTGTAGCTTGAGTGGATTTGAAGACCATATGATGCTCTCGTCCACTTTCAGTTTCAAGAACAATCACACTTTTGATTGCAATCCAAAAAGCCTTACAAAACCAAAGAGCAATATTTGCCCTGTTCATGAA
The DNA here is from genome assembly GCA_033675265.1 of Actinostola sp. cb2023. Classification (NCBI taxonomy): domain Eukaryota; kingdom Metazoa; phylum Cnidaria; class Anthozoa; order Actiniaria; family Actinostolidae; genus Actinostola; species Actinostola sp. cb2023. Next base: position 264,325 of record JAUJYZ010000990.1, read on the forward strand.
CTCCCTTAAAGTTCTTTTCTCATTGGAAGAATCATGGACAGGTTTTCCTTGGTATTGAAGGCTTTGGGCCTTCTCCAACTGTTCAATGTAGGTGGCGAGGTCTTTGTTTGTCTCTAATAAGCCTTCAACAATTTTGTTTTTCTCTCTGCTTCTTACCAAAGCCAGCTGAAGTTCTTCTTATAGACTTGCGCACCTACACTGTAATGCATCATTTTTTCTCCTCCATTCATCTATTTCACTTTTTAGCTTCTCTATCGACAGTGTTTAGTCTCTGAAGACATGAAATTGACGATTTCTGTCGTTCAACTTCATCCTCGCCAATCCTCTTTCAGACCTGTATATTTTTTGGTGACTGTTGTGGCGATCTTTCTTCAGTTTTCATTAATATCCCTTCTAACATCTTTATCATCAGTGAAAACAAAGTGACAATCAGGAATATAGTATTCCAGGAGTGAAATATAAGGGAATTTTGCGAGTTCGATGCTAAATTCTTCCTTGCTTCCGGTTAAATTATTAACTTCCGGTTGCAAAGAAAATTGCTTTACGGTATCATGCCATTCCTTTAACAATGGATATGGAGCAAAAATTACTTCTCTAGGCGTTGATGTGGACAGCTGCGAAGAAGATTTATTCAACATTTTCAAATGCAATTAAGTCAGAACAATATTTTTAAAAGAGGTTTTAGATCCATATTTCATTATTACTGGCCTTATATTGGAATGATCGAAGTCCACCTATGCAATGGTGAAAAGTGCTGTGCCAAAGCTACAAGATCGTGTGTTTGTAAGGTATTTCACTACTAGTTATAGAGCAATATGGGCACCAATTTTGTCTTTTAGTGTGACGAGAAAGGTTTTTTCATCTTTTACAATAAAGTGTCCTCGATCATTCAGATTGTAGTTCCACTGCGGAAAAAGCATGCGTCATCGAACGTCTTGCCGTTGCAGGCTGGTAGCGTCACAGTGAAGCCAGAAATTCCATGCAGTTTATACACTGCACAATGTATTATTATTTCAAGTGAATCTAGACAATAATAAACCTTTTATGCACATCTCTGGTTGTCTTTTAAGTATGCTTAATTAAGATTGCCTTCCTGCTTATGAACAAAATTATAGGAGAGTGTTGTTAAATGGTGGAACAGTGGTTTAAAACTGAAATGTCGTTTTACGAAATTTTGGTCAAATTTGACCAAATTTTGATTGAAGACACACAATGCAGTTGTGCAAGTTATGTTATATATATAAATCTTGAGTAAAGTCTTGGCTATCATTAAATAACATTTTCATTAATAGCTGACTAATTCTCTAGTTTATAATTAACTGTATACTTACAGTACTAGAAATCCAGTACTTTACTGCGCATTTTCCCCAAGTGTTTGGATTACATTTTCCAAAAAAACTGACTAGTATTAGGTTGGACTAAAGAGGAACTATAGGATCAACGAAACAAAAACTCATATTTAGCATTTTCCTTGCCATTGTGACCATATTTCATAAATATATGTTCAAAACAATTCTTAACGCAAACTTTCTGAAAAAATGAAGCCAAAATCTTTATATCTCAAAATCTTAAAAGCTCTTGAAAATATGAAAATGGGCAGAGACGCACATACAAATAACCCATATTTAAGAAAATGACTGTTTAAAGTTTTGAACTGTGATTTATATAAGAAATAGCAGTGTAAGATGGAATTCCACTAGCCTCTGAACAGGCTCTCCAAAGGGGAGGGGGAAAGGGGGATGGGGGAGGATAGAGGGAAGGAAAGGAGGGGACTGGGGAGGAGGAGGGGACTGGGGAGGAGAAGGGGAGGGGGAGAGCCTGTAAATTCTTCAGAGAATCCTGTTCCGCCCACTAGCCTTATGAATATTCGTCACGCTTCGATCACTCCCAAAATAAACAATCATAGAGCGATGTTCCACGTGAGTTTGACATATCGCACCTCGCTCGAAGTTAAAGCATGGACGGACGAAATATCTGTCGTTTCCGCAGAAATTTCTTTTTAGCGTTCAATACAAGAGTCCCTAGAGTGTCCGTATTTTCTGTTCTAAGAAACAAAGAGCTTGTAACAGCTCCTAAACAGACGGTGGAAATATCGAACGTCTTTACAGAACTTGGCTTTTGCCTTGAAAGAGGTCAAGAGTATCCAGAACTGTGCTGTTTAACATGTGCTCGGCAAGCAGTACGATGTGTCACTCCGCTTAAAACTTTAACGAAACACTGCAATAAGGCAATACGTATATTAAACAGCGATGTTCCCCTACTGAATAAGAAAGAATGTCCGAAGAGAGCAGTTACCGTTCACTCACCTAGTGGCGTTTCTCCATCAGTGAAGAAGACAAGAATTTACACTGTCCTGACAAAACATTGAAAAGATCTTTGAACTTGTCGATGTGTGTCGAACAAGTTCCTTGCTGCTCTCAAAAGGATATGCATGACAGTTCAGATCGCACTGGTGGTGTCGAGGCGCTGATCGTCATAGACGTAAAAATGAAAAGTTCGATGAACGTCGTGCCAGGAACAGAGACTGTAGTTAAGATAGTTGGATCAGTTGTTAAACATGTCAGTCGCAAATACTATCGGTTCTTACTTTTTGTGTTTACGTATAGATCTTCGTTGGATATCCATCAGGAAAAGTCATTGAACATGAGTGTAAGGACGTTCTTGAGAAGAAAGCAGTAAAGAATATCGCCAAACGAAATGACGCGTATGCTGCTGTCACAATGTGCAACATGGATTCTTTAAAACAGCATATTTGTGTGGAAGTTATTCAGCAGACGATGAGAGAAGTTGAAAACCTTGCTAAAAAGCCCAATTGTCCATTGAAGGTCACATCTGCTGATACTGTAAAAAACTTTTCAAACTCTATATTTTATGATCATCTACGTGAAAATTGCCCGAAGCTAGTGTCCATCTTGGTATCGATTTCAAATACAGGGAAACCAGAAAAAATAAAGAAATCTCTCATGAATGGTATCGAGATTGAAAATGCCGAAATAAGGAATACCGTTTGTGCTGCCGCAGCCATGTGTATGAAGAGGTACAATCAGCAGCTGAGTGCACTACACTATAGGAATGGTTTGATGTTGTTACACGGTGGCCTAAAAGCACTTGTGCTGGACAGGTGCTTCCACTTGGGGTTTAGTACTTAACTAAATAGCTAGTGTTAGAGTGCAGTTTTTAGAGTGTTTTTCTTAGTGTGATTCCAAGAATGGGCACTACTACAGTAATACTAATTACCGGTATAGTTGTTTTTATTGATTATCAGTGTTTATTAGATACATGTACAGAGACAAAAGAAAACAAAAGAGTGAGTGTCTAATAGTGTGGTGGAGTTAGTAATGCACAGGTTTATATACACACATGTATGTAACTTTATTACAAAATTTTGAAGATGTACGAAACAATGTTTAAATATTACAAAATGGTTTTAAATTATATATTTTTTAGTGTCTCTTGGGTCTACAATTTCTAAATTCTAACAAGTCTGGTGACATGACAGAAATCCTGAAAGAGTTCCAAGATAAGTATGTAGCTCAAGAGGATAAGGAAATTCTGCACCCCACGGTAATGCATGGTGACCATTTGACCGAAGAGCATGCAAGGAATGTCCAATGGACCTATCGATTGGGAGATACTTCATCTGAGCGTCTTGAGGGCATTGAACCTACTTTCTCTGAATTCCATGTGTTTAAATGAGGTAGTATAGTACATTGTTCATATTCAAGGTAGAAATGTAGATACAGTTGAACCTCTACTTTGGTACACCTCTAATATATTTTTGTCTTATCAAAACATTCCTGTAATCTCTATATCTATGATCTCTATGTTCAAGTTCATTTAAAACTCTATCAAAACTTTTACAATTTATTCACTGTAGCTCCCTCAATGGCCAATATCATAGCTGCACTGATTTGTTTACAGGTCAACAACAAAATGTTCTCAAAAGAGGAATCAGCAGGAGAAAGGGGAACTTCCTTTGCTGAAATGAATAGGACTGGTTGTTCTAATGCAAAGAAAGGACCATCAAAAGATTACAATGCCTTCAAGGACTTCCATGACAGTGAAACAACTGCACACATTTTGGCCGCATGGATTGATTTCACTGGAATGGAAGGACTTGAAGGTTATCATTCAATTCATTAATAATAATAATTATTATAATCAAGACATAAAATGCCAAAAAACATCCATAGGGAACAAACATTAAACATGTAAAATAGAACTAATTAACAAATAATATACTAAATAGCACTATGCACATGTAGTATTAATTAGACACGGTCTGTTCATATGTACTATGATATATTATTTTTATACTTGCAAAGGGACTCCAATGACGCGCGTATTACCAGATGATGCAATACTGTCTGGATGGAGTGTAATGCAAAAACAAGAATGGCTTTCAAATGAAATTGAAGGTTTCCTCCAGACCTATGTCGTTCAGTTCACAACTGATAAACTGGAAGCCCTTGCTACAAGTGTGAGTGATCTGGATGAACTTGAAAGAAATGGTTATCCTTGTAGAGAGTGTGGGCAGAAATTCAAGTATCACTCTACTAGAGTAAAGTATGTCATCTATTTTCTTTTTAAAATGTACATGTAAATAGCATATTTGACACATTGATCAGGTATGCTTTAAAATAATGAACTTTATTGATGTGTCCAATAATATTATTTTGTTTTCTAAAAATACAGTGACATCAAAAGAAATTATTGTTGAAAACAGACACTGATCATTATTTTATGCACAATCACATACCAGAAACACATGACAACATAGGTGAAATGGATGAGTTTGGGTACTATATATGTAGAAACCATTGTGGTACAGTATGTTGTTCTAATTGTGAACAGTTCTAATTGTCAGTAAAAGTGCCGTTTTTATACCGTAAAGTTAAGATTGACAAAAAATATTTTACCCGATCAAATATTGATTTATTTTCAATCATTCAATGCTATTTTGGGCTTCCTGACATTTATTCCGCGCAAAACTTTGACAGCAAGGTAAGCAGACGACTGTTGTCTACAAATTCGAATTTTAAGGGCGCCTTTAGATTCTCAGTGGCAAAGTTCGCATATTTTCTTTCTAAAAACGCAGAGTTTTGAGCTTGTTTTTATATGAGCTAAAAGGTAAATAATAACACTTTTCTGTACAAAACAATATTTAGAAAAGTGTTGAAAATGAACGAGCAGCATCGGAATGAAAAATTGTGCGTGTTTTTGCGATGTGCATCTAATTGTAAACACGCATATGCTCACGCATAACTTGGCACTTCATAACATATGTAGTTCTTGAGATATAGAGTAAAATTGCCGCTAATGTACCTGCACTGGTACAATAGCAAATATTGAGAAGGAAATATGTATAAGAAGTCCGCGTTTGTGATACAAATTTGCGCCATTGCGTTGTTAGCAATTACACGAACGTGATGAACGGCATGCATCAATGAACATGCGGACACGTCAGCAATTTAGCGTTGACGTCTGACTTCACTTCGTTTTAACATTTTTCTAGCATTCGTATCGAAATAACACGAACATTAATATTGTTTTAAGACAACTTGGAACTTGTACATCGAATTGCAAGGCTAGAAATCGAGAATAATACACAGTATTAAGCCATTAAAAAGCAAGCCAAAAGTGTTCACAATTACAAACACCTGCTCACCATTAGAACCACCAACAGACATGATATAATAAAATATATTTAGAAAAGTTCAATAATAAATACAACGAAACTTAATCACATGTTAGCTGAAGTGTAGAGCTAATTTATAGCAAAGGTTCAGGATAATCGTACCATATACACGATGGTCGGTTGCTATGGAGTTTGCACCCTCTACTATGTTTGGTCACGTGACCACATGAGCTCGCGTCCTCAGCTAATGGCGTCTCCTGGATATTGCCTCACTTTGAAACCTTGTATCTAGACTATCTTGTGTTATCACAGGTAGCCCAAGCTCAGTATCAGTGGCGTAAATACAGTAAATGTATAGGCTTTCTTGTCCTGGTGTACTTGAATAAATAAATAAAAAATCGTTTGCCTTTATTCGCCTCGTACATGTTCCTTGTGTTGTCCTTTACCTCTATTGGAATTTCTAGGCCATTCCGCTTGAAATTGAGAGAGTTACGGTGGTTTAAAAAAAAATTCCCTAACAGTAAGAAAATATAGAAGGTAGGTCACTCATGGCCGCCAGCGAACTCACATGGTCCCACTCAAATGCTCGTAAATCTCTCGAAACTAGACATAACGCCAAATTTCTTTCGGTAAACTGTAGTCCAATACAAGTCCGATAAATCACACTGCCATTCCCTTCTCTTACTCATCGCTATCTGCATCCAAGAGCAAGGTTTTTGTGGCTTTCATCGGCAACATGAACCTCTGTACCTTCAAGTCTGACACAGATTTTTGAACGGCCGTACAAAAATGCACACACCGGGGAGGGACAGAGGTACAATACAATACAATAGTTTATTTCAACACGTGCAGGAGCGTGAAGTTCGTTCAAAATACGAACGTGCAGTATATAATAATCTAATCAAGTTGACACTTGAATAACATGATTTCGTTCTATCATAGATTACAGTATTTCTTCTGTCAAATTAATGTTTCTGATTTCAAGGAAAAGGCCTTTGGAGCAAATTCCAAATGGGGTATTGAAAATCAACACGATTTCGAAGAAAAGATTTTGTTATAATCTCTGACAAGATATGGTTGCAATCCTCACGGGAGGGTACGGAAATTTTATTCAAGTGTCAAATGTACCTCTGTCCCTCCCGGTGTGTGCATTTTTGTACGGCTGTTCAAAATCCGTGTCAGACTTGAAGGTACAGAGGTTCATGTTGCCGATGAAAGTCACCAAAACCTTCCTCATGGATGCAGATAGCGATGAGTAAGAGAAAGGAATGGTAGTGTGATTTATCGGACTTGTATTGGACTACAGTTTACCGAAAGAAATTTGGCGTTATGTCTAGTTTCGAGAGATTTACGAGCATTTGAGTGGGACCATGTGAGTTCGCTGGCGGCCATGAGTGACCTACCTTCTATATTTTCTTACTGGCAGGGAATTTTTTTTAAACCGCCGTAACTCTCTCAATTTCAAGCGGAATGGCCTAGAAATTCCTACAGAGGTAAAGGACAACACAAGGAACAAGTACGAGGCGAATAAAGGCAAACGATATTTTATTTATTTATTCAAGTACACCAGAACAAGAAAGCCCATACATTTACTGTATTTACGCCACTGATACTGAGCTTGGGCTACCTGTGGTGTTATATTTCATACATTTTTGTGCTAAGTGAATCAATACTATCCCCTCCGCTGCTGTAAAGTCTTTATTTTTCGCCAGTGTATTATATGGAATAAAATAGTAGGAAAAGCGAGGGCTCTAAAACGCCTTAGTGGGGTGCCTGTGGTCTGTAGAAAGGCGCAAATGCCTCCTTTTAGGGGTAAACAGAGGCACATGTAACAATAGAACAAATTCCCTTTGAGATCCCCCCTTGAATAAACTTTGATTTGCTCTAAATTGAAGAAAACTCGCCAGATTATGAAATGTCTTTCAACATGTTGCTTTAATATTGTTATACGTGGATACCGATATATCATTGTCAAATTCAAAGCGTAGTTTATTGTATGATCTGTTAATTTGGATGGCTAGCAGCTCAAACCAAAGGTAATAAACTATGTTTTAACTACGATGTTTGTGTGCCATTCATTGGCCGCGTCCGCCATTATGTTCCTTCGAGCCCCGCGTGGATTTAGATTTCGCTAAAACGACTGTTCTCTTTGTTATTTATACTGTATGAGCCATTTGTTCTAATAGTTCTAATTGTAGTATGATAAGAGAACAATAAGATAAGTGCAGTGAATTGTAGAAAGTCTTCGAATTTAAAAAAATCCAACAACATGATGAGGGCAATCGAAGGGCGCCGATCGATAGAGAATAACTGCCGAGGTCAAACAAGATGCCTTTCATCACATGGACGAAAGGAGGTAATTATTGCAACTATTAGAATACATTCATAGCTTATTAGATCCCTGTATATTTCTTTTACGATTGCAAGAAGTTTATAATGTATTTTGTTAACAGAATTTAAGCCAGTTTGCTATTTTAATACTGGAGATCTAGACCTTGACATGACTGCTGCCTAATCCGAAAATCTGTTTTCTATATGTCAGAACTAATAACAGTACATCTCTTTTAGTTTAAATAAAATGATTTCACGTACCCCGTGAAATGTTTAGTAAGGTACTAGTAGACCCAATTCTTACTTTCATGTGTATTATTAAAATACAATGTAGACTCCCGGGGCAAACTCTTACCCTGCGAGCAGAGGTTAGCAAACTCTATAATCAGTGCCCTGAAATTGTACTATTACACTTTTCATTACCTAGAGTTACTACTATTATTCATGTTTATTATTTCTTGATTGTATGATTTTATTTTGAAGTTTTTCTTGTACTCAGTAATATATACAGCAATCTTAAAGTTGTAATCAAACCGTCGATAATAAATAGAGGTCACGGCAATCTAAATTTATACACAAGTTAACAGCTACGTTTGGCTCATTTTAAATGTTAAAGTTTATTGAAATCAAGCCATAAAGATACACGATTACTTGACTTGACTTTTACTGTCTACTAGAGAGTTTGGTTTAGATCATTGATGATCAATTTTCGACCCAAACAATATAACTGAATTATTCACGTTATTTCCCCACGGTCATTTTCAAGGTATTGAATTTTCTGCTTTTAGTATTCAATTCGAAATCATTCTACTCTTTTAATTCAATGAAAACATTATATTTAATCTCACAAAGAAGTAGGATTTTTATGTATACTTTTTTGTTTCACTTTGAAGAGTAACCGCTGGCATTTCAGTGCCCGCGCTTCAGGGAGAAAATTGCATAGCAACCGACCATCGTGTATGTTGACGAGAAATATCATCAAGTGCAAAAAGTGTTCACAATTAGAACCACATACTGTAAGACATACAAAACAAAGCAAGGGAGAAACAGGTACCTGAACTTGTATACCACAATTAACTGCCGCTTACCAGTCCCCCCATTTATAAGCCTCCCCGGCCTCCCCAGCTATAGGCACATCTAATTTCAAACAACAACAAAATGCCAGTTTTAACCCCAGCAGGATATAATCCCCCCTCTATGTCATAAACATTTTCACAGAACACAGAATTTTAAATAAAGACCAGTAGATTGAAAACATATTAAAAATGTAACTGCTATTCTGTCTCTTACCTTATCAGCTTATTTCAAATCATATTTTTCATTCTGGTTATAAGCCCCCACAGATATAAGATATAAGATTACGAAGTTGTAAAAGCCCAGGACTTATAAGCGGCAGTTTATGGTATGCTCAGAAATTTCTAAATAATTTTGTTTCGACTATCTATAAATATATCAATAAATTAAACTAAAATATCATTTCTTTTGGCAAGACATGAAAGAAAGAACCATCAAAGTGTGGAAGATCAAAGTAAGGATACATCAGACAGTTCTACCCACAAACCTAAAGATCAAAAACCAACTGCCCAGGAGGATTGGATAAATAATTATCACACAGCACGGATGACGTTCTGTGAAAGAGGGAGACATCAAAAGACTGCTGCCTTGTCTGAAAGTTTTTCTTTTAATGTTACATACCCAGCCTAGAGTTAAATATTCCTATGTAGTATTACTTTTCTTAGCAAAAGTTAAGTCAATTCTTCCAAGTGGAATAGCATATGAAGTAATGCATTATAGATTTTTCAATACTTCTGGAAAGCCAGGAGGAAACATTCCACTAGATCTGAGGATGGAACACCTGAATAAGCTATTAAAAATTGCCTTAAAACAGCTTGGATCAATTATCAGTGAAACAGGTGCACAGCGAATTGCAACAGGATTAGATGGGCTTGAAAGACTGATCAGTAATGTACACAATGACACTATGATGCAACCAAATAGTGGATATCACAGTTCCAAACATCTAAAGGAGATTGTTTTTTTAATAACTGAAGATCTTATTAATGAGAAAGTTTTTGTTCATGAACCTGGCCGGCATTATCAATCATTTAAGAAATTTAAAAGTGACATGCTGCACAAGCTTGACTATAGATAATTTTTCCGTTGGGTTTGGCATCTTTTCAAGATCTGGGATGCTATGTATTATTAGCAAGACTGTTTAGATGACAGATATGTTTAATGATTAAACTCTGGAATTATCAAATACTTGCCGCCGTTCTTTAGACAATGGAGGGATTGCAAGAGTCATGTTTCATGCAAGAGTCATGCATCAGTGTGTTTAATGAAAATCTGAATTCTCCCATTATTTACTGATCTTGCATGAAATCAACTCATGTAACTCTTAAATACCTATTTAATTTTATAAAATAATTTAGATATAACGCGCGCTCTCATTGGTCAAAACACCGTTTTAGATGAGAGTATATAAACACGCTACGTCATGACCTTGAACGACCTTGAAGCGATGCAGTGGATTTGATTGACACCAAATATTTGTTTTTCTGCTGTTTTATTTAATAAACATATTTTCAACGAAAGCCATATAATTAGTTTTTCTTGTTTTCTCAAGTTCAAGTTCTATCTAGATGTGATTTTGCTGTTTTGAAACTGAAAACTTGCAAGAATTGAGTTTTAAATACACCAAAAGCTGGCGACGAATCGTCCACTTTTGTCGACAAATCACAATGTAAACGAAGAGAACTAAATAATCTAACTGCTCAGTTTTCTCAATCACATACTAACCGTTCTATGAGTTCTATAGTTTGTCAAGTCAGTTAACGACTGAAAATACCAAGCAACGATAGCCGTATTTAATATAAACTTACTCGCAAAACAGAGCGATTCTTGTAGCTACAATTACAAATTGACAAGCTGTTCGCCGGACAATATCTCTAGTAAAATATGTCAAAGAGAAAAAATATTGTCAAATGTCTCAAAAACGTCCATCGTGTAACATTCTTGTCGAGAAAAACGCTAAAAAGATTTTAAAATACGACAAAAACTGTGGATATTTGGCTACCTGACTGCGTGCTCATTCATCTAGTTGTCAAATATTTCCGTAAAAAATTGGCGATTCGTCTTCATTAGCTCAGCTTTTCTTCGTTTTTCGTATTTACAGGATACACAAACTGATAAAGGAAGCCGTAAGAAGCATTCTTCTTTAATTTTCTGACAGAAAATAGCATTCTTCAAAACGTTTTTCCTGTCAAAACTCTTATTAAATGGCGAAACGGCACATAAAAGTTGTCGAGTCGCTTGCCATTTTGATTTCGTTCGCGAGATTTGATTGGACGATGGGCGATTTCTGATGCTTTTCAGGAGAATTGCAAATTTGATCAGTAGAATCTCGCGTAAATAAACGTTTTTTTCAAAAAGAAATCATTGTAGTTATTTTATAAAAGAAATATAAAACAGAAATATAAAACGAGAAGCTGGAAACCACTCAGCTTCGCGTCGTGGTTTCCTACGCTTCTCTCGTGTTCTCCCAACATCCCGCTTGTTTAGATCAGAGTATATAAAACGGAAAACTGTTTTATATTTCTTAAATAATGCACACAGTATATCTGTGAAACAGTTATCTATATTAAATTATTATTATCACTAATAGTCCCCTTCACAGTTCCCTGTGTCATCTTGAAATGTAGCTGTGCCTTTGCATCGAAGCGAGACCAACGGTGACCTTGCAATGATAGAGACGTGAATAATAAATTGTCCAAGGTGTTAAAAAAGGTCTCTATCATTGCAAGGTCACTGTTGGTCTCGCTTTGATGCAAAGGCACGGCTACCTTTCAAGGTGGCGCAGGAAGCTGTGAAGGGGACTATTGTATTACTAATATGAAATAATAGAAAATAATGCATATAATAATGCATATACTATTCTGTAGAGCACTACTTCAGGTAGTAATCGCTAATGTTGGTACTCAGTATAAAACATAATTTAAAATTGCAGATCAAATTCTGGTAATACAAAGTCTTCACCACTGGTCTCACCTGCATCACTTTGCAGACACAGTGAATTTGCCAAAAGATAACTGTCTGTCTCCAAAAACTTCTTTATTCGCCAAATGAAGTGCATCCATTTCAGTGTCAAATTGTTCAATATCTTCAAATATTTCCTGTAATACTGTAAGAACATCAATTGCATGCCTTGATGAATACATTCCCAGGTTCTCTGTCAAATAAGCGCCAGAGAGGATATTAGGTGAATGTTCCACACTTTCTTCAATTAGTTTGTGAGAGAAGCCATGGCTAGTTTCCTCATGAAAGATTGACATCACCCCACAAGAATATTGTTCCTTCAGTTCTTCTAGTGACGATTTCAGATCTTTTCTGTCAATTTCACTTAAATTTCTGGGTGTCCCTGAACATTCTTGGTCAATTGCGACTGGGATGTCTTGGATTGTAGATTTATAAGGTAGGTCAATTGCACCACAGGTCCCATCTTCATTGCAATGACAAGTCATTCTGCATTTTGAACAGCATGAATGTGCAGGCATTTGAGAGGCAACAGATTCATTAAAATAGCCATAGAGGCCAACTCTCAAACAAGAATCACTCATTAAGAGCTTTTTGAGTTCTTTGTTTATTTCATATACTATACTTTAGGCTTGTTGGCCATTTCTTCCAGCTCGTCCAGATTGTTGTACAAGTTCAGTTACAGTTTGCGGTGGACCATAATTAACAACATACTTGACATTTGGAAAGTTTACGCCCTTTCCAAGGGCACAGGTTGCAATTACAACTCTCTGTATGCCATCACTCTTGAAGTCATCCTCTGTCTTGACCTTTTCATGTTCCCATGTTTTTGCATGATACACCCCAAGCAATGGTATTTTTTTCCCCTTCCTTTTCCACAAATACTTCGTTTTTAAGGGTCATCAGCAGATAACTCAAGACACTGGAAATGTCATTGAATGTCTTGCCAAAGATAATTGTTTGTGGTGTATTTTCCTTTTCGTTAAGAATCATGTCAGCAATCCATCTTAGATGTTTCAGTGCATCAGCTTCCACCATATGTTGAAAATCTAAGAATATATATTCTTTATTGGGTGACACATCGATTATCACTGGAGTTTTCATGCCGACCTTCACAGATGCAGTAAGGGCGAGAAGTGGAACTCCAGGCAAGAACGATCGCAAATCCTTCACTCTTCCGAATGCTTCTCTGAATGGAAGCTGCTTTTCCCCTTTTCTATCTAAAGATGTTTGACCCCTACAATTAAAGTAATAATGAGTGAATAAAGTGTAATAAAAGTGTAGCCTGTAGTGTACGGCTGTAGCCAGTGTAGGTTGCAACGTTTACAAATGTAAGTTATCGTGTCACTCAAAATTCACGAACACATATAAGACTGAATTCGGAAAGAAGGGAGCAAAAACAACGTCAATCCTTACCAAAGTGAAACTGAATGTACAAAGCCACAACTTGCTTCCCGAGCTTCCCGTCTCTCAGCTCCGTTGACCATGTTTCGGACAACCAGCGTTCGGCACTACCGTAAATGACATCCACGTCGAAATCCTTGCTTCGCAGCTCTTTTTCGTTCTCAGAATCTCCTAAAGCGATCGCTTTCATCCCCAGGTTGTTTAGATGGCTGACTTGGTCTTTCATTATTGATATGAGCGGCATCACTACGATAACAGTGCTTCGCTCAACTTTCCAAAGTTCTTTCAAAACGTGTGGCAGAAGTTGGAAAATTAAACTTTTCCCGAATCCCGTAGGTAGAAGAAGTAAGAGATAAATACCGAGAACGGAGGCAATAAGCCATATAAATGCCGAGGGCCGTAGACCCGAGGGATTTATAGGCTTATTGCCGACGTTCGAGGTATTTATCTGACATAGTTTAAATTTGACAAGGTTTTCGCACGAAGCAATCTGAGGCATTTTCTGGTATTTTTTGGAGTGTTATTTAGCATGAATACTATATGAATAGTAATACATTTTCACTGACAAAACAGCCACTCATTGTCTCCGCATGGATAAGTTATGGGGAAGTCGATTTGCCGAGGCAATAAGTGGCAACAAAAATGGTACGTCGCCGAAGGGGAGGAGGGTGGGGAAAACCCTAAATTCCTGCTAGCGAGGCCGGCGTAACTCCGCGAAAGATGCTGAAAGTCAAGACTTGGGCGTATATAAACCTTTATGAGCTCCCCTGGGACATAACCAGCGTGCTGGGCAGGTTTTGAGGTGCACATGGCTATTTTTTATCATGCGTAGAATGAAGTTCGTGACTATTTCATCAGTGAGAATAGTAATACATTTTCACTGACAAAACAGCCACTCATTGTCTCCGCATGGATAAGTTATGGGGAAGTCGATTTAGCCTCCGGTCCCCATAACTGTGCCACGACAAAGCAACGTGATACAATTAAGTTGCAGACGGAAGACTTTATTTCCTGTTTCTCTCCATAACTCAGAAAAAACCCAAGACCCTTCCCTGAAGGCTAATCCCGGACGGTCATTGGAAGGCGAGGGACCAGCGTTGTGGGTCATTATTTCGGCGGAAGCTGTCTGCTATACTGGAGGCAACTGGCGGTGTGCCTGGAGGTGAAGAAGTGCTGTTGGCCAAGGTCGAGGCTGCGCGCTCGATGTGCATTACTTTGTCGCACTGGGTGTAGTACTCCGTCGTTGTTAAAGATTTCCAGCCGATATGTGAGGCTACGTCTTGCGGTGATATGCCCAGGAGTGACATGGTAATGGAGCAACCACTCCGGAAACTATGCATTGTCTCGCCTTGGTGGATGTCAAGGGCCTTGAGGTGAAGAAGTAGGCGGTTCGCTACTGCTGATCCCACGAAGGGAGAGCTAGCCACACAGCCCTTCTTGTCTGTAATTCGAAACAAGTGTCCATCCCGAAGGTTAATTCCCATTAAGTCACACAACTGGACGTACAATTGTAAATTATTAACCGGACAAATTGTTTTATCATGGCATCTCTTGACCATAAAGGTGTTGGTGTCTTTTCCCCTTAGCGTTTTCCCAAAGGTGTGGCGGAAAAGTAGGCCGTCCCCATCGAGTGACGATAGGACTTCTTTTGTGAATATCCTGCCCAAGTCGGAGGCCCTATCACCCGCAAAGAAGTCCAGACAGAAAAATGCCAAATCTCTTGCGTACAGGTAACATTGCGTAGGTGAGGAAGAATTGGAAAAGGTTTGGTCTTTGAGATGCGAACATAAGGCGATTAATTTGTCAAAGAACAGGGGCACCGCTTGTTTAGGAGTAACCCTATGCTTGGCCTGCTCCTCTCGAATTGATGCTAGATACTGTTTGACGCTTTTGTGCGCCGCGGGGTTACCAATGCCGAGAAGTTCATTCCAATTACCCGCTCGCCCCAGGTCGATAAACAGAGAGCGTACTTTGCCAATGACACTGTCGACTGTACCCGCCGCTAGGGTAGTTGGGCAAGGGCATTGTGTTTTATGTGAACCAAAATGAACACAAGAAGGGCTATGGACTTTGGTTTTTCCGGAACGGTCCTTCCACACTAAAAATCGGATGATATCTTCGGGGGTTGCCTCGAGCACGGATTTAGCAGAGGGCAGGGAGAACAAGAAGCTTTCGAGCTCCTGCTGCAGCCTGGATTTCTGCTTCTCATAGGGCTTGGACTCTCTGACTGAACGGAGAGTATGTAGCCGCGCATTGATAGCTTCTAAGTTGAGCGGCACTAAGGAAGGGGTGTTTCCTGTTAGGCGTGGTTTGCGATTGTAGCCGCATTGCTGACAAAAGTGAAACGTGTCATCATTAGGATAAGCACACTCGGGGCACTGAACTGCTGGTTTCCATAGCCTAGGCACTTGTGGAAGGAACTGAAATGAGGGAGGGAGAGAACAGAACGGAAAGGTCAGCAAGCGATCGAGGCAAAGGAACGACAAAGTAATACACAGTGGAATAAGATCTTTTAATCACTCAGGGAAAATGTGTTTTACAAATCAATCCTGCCCAAGTGAACAAGACCCTAACCAAAGGGTATTCGTGTCTAGTACTGACTTGGGGGGAGACGAAACACCCAAAGGTCCCACTGGAGCGGACGAGGGGTCCACGGATTGGCCCTGGTTTTGGCAGGGAACAGGAGGACATTGGAGGTGCCTTTGGAGCCCAGCATGAAAGACGACGAGGCTCTTCGGCAAATAAGTGGCCACCAATACTTCCTAGGGGTGAGGTCGGGTACGACGATAGAGACCGGACAACCTTGAGATTGCAGATGCTTGAGCAGCGGGCCAATCAGTGAGAATGGGGGGAAGACGTAACAATTTTCATGCTCTGCGATGTTCTGGGCAAACACGTTGGTGCCTTCAGACTCGGGGCACGGCAGTTGAGAAAAGAAACGCAGGGGGCGGCCTGCACGATCTGTCCTTACGTTGGAAGGGAGGGCCATCATGTCGATTGAGTGGGGACCAAATGTGACGTCGATTTGGCGCCAGGTGGTAAGACTCAAGGTACAGTCCAGATCGGACACTACTCGTGACAGATCATCAGCCAAGTTAGCTCGTGATGGCACTAGGTGCATCACTAGAGCAAGGTTGCGGGACATGGTGAAGGAAAACAGCTGTTTCATGACGGTGGTGATGGCCGGGGATCTGGAGGTCTGTTTGATCCAACTGTCCAGTAGTACTTTGTTGTCAACGAATGCGTCGATCCTAGCGTTGGAAGTATCGCCTGACAGGGACTCCAGGGTACGCAGTAGGGCTAGGGCTTCCTTAACGGCGATGGGTTGCGCACGCGTTTCTTCGTCCCAGTAGCCGCGGCTTTCTTTGGCGGATTGGCCAGGGGTGGTTAAGCAGCCTCCCCAACCTGAGTGGGACGCATCAGAGAACAACGAGATGCAAAAGTGTTTCTCAGATTTCCAAGGGAGGAAACCGGACCACGAATCCAGGAATTTCCAATGGAGCAACTCATTTCTTAGGCAGGTGGAAATGGTGATTTGACGTGTCGATGATCGGTGGGCTCTGGAAATAGCTTGGTAGGCCGCGTTGGAGAACAGCTTCGCAGCTGGGACTAACAGGGAGAAGGACGTGGTTTTCCCAGCAAACTTTTGGAGATTTTTTAAGGACACTGTCTTTTTACTGAGAATGGAATCTCTCAAGGAGGCGAACTTGATTCGTTTGTCTTTTGGTAGGATGAACGCCTGTTTTTCGGAGTCGCATATGTATCCAAGAAAACGAACAGCCACCGTCGGGGAAAGAGTGCTTTTATGGAGACCGATGAAGTAACCCAAGGAGATGAGTGTGGAGCAGGCAATGAAAGCCGCCATTTCGGCCAGTTGGAAATTGGGGATGGCGTGCTTCACATCAGGAGGCATTCGAAGCTGACCAACGTGCCTATCGTCAATATATTGGGAACAAGGCACACCAGATGACCGGATCAAATGGGTTGCGGCTAGACCAATAGAGTGGTAAAGGTACGCGCTGGCCTTCCAACCGAACGGTAACGTAGCGTACGCGAAGTACCAGCCCTTCCACTCCAGGCCGAAAAACGTGGCACTAGCGGGATAGAGGCGCACGTGGTCGTAGCCGCTCTTGTCGTCGAAGGTGGTCTGGAAATGATTCAGCTCCATGTACCTCGGGAGGTCTGTGATATAGTCTAGGGAGAACGGGCAGTCCCTTATCCAGCAGTTCAAGAACCGTTCATCATGGCACATGCGTGGTTTAGTGGGTTCTATGGTGATCGGCATGACTAAATGAGGTGGATCACATTCGCCTACTTTTCCCCAAATAATGAGGGAACCATTACGTACTCGTTCTAGGATGGTAGTGGAGATGAAGTCTTGAAAGCCTTTACATGATGGTGCATTCGAGAAGACTCGCGCTGGAGGAGAGTTGGAGTTGTAATGGACGCCCTGGAAGGTACCGGAAAAGGGAGTAAGAAATTCTTTAACACTAACTCCTTCGGACAACCAATGTAGAACCTGGGGTCCTTTATTATTACCCTGAATGACGTGCTCCCATTGTTGGAGGTGGTTTGACAAATTTCCGGCAACGAAACGTTGAGGATTACGGAAGCGCAGCATGCGCGTGGAGGCTACCGTTAGGCCACTGGATACCATACCGACTGAGGGCAGTGGTCCGACCCAGCTAGGGGGGTTTCCCTCCCAATCGCACCAGCTCTCTGCATGGGACTGTACCCTACAATCTTGCAAAGCAGCTTCAAAGTCTTGTGGCATGTGGATCTATAAGAGCGAAATGCGTCTAAGAGGTGCGAACTTAGGTGCTATGGGTTGGTGAGCCCTTTGAGAAACGGAGGAAAAAAGAAACCCCGCTAGCCGAGTCGGACCAGGAACCCGTCCTAGGACAGATTATAGGGAAAAATTTAGATTGCCCTTCTGGTCCAACCGGCGGGAAAGAAACTCCCAAGACAGTAATAAAACGACGACACGTGATATAATGACGAGTATTAACTTTAATTTTACTTGATTGTAGCCAAAGGAGAACTGGGTACTCGCGATCGGCTAAACAAAACGTTGATCCAATATTGGTGTCATTTTCGGTCATCGGACCTGGTAGCTGGGGGAGACCAGCAGTCCCGGGCGAAATGCCCGCGTTTGCCACAGTTGTAACAGGGGGGAGATGGACGCCTCCCGTAAGGAGCTGGACGGGGGGGCATCCAACGCGGAGCCATCTGAGGACGCGTGGTGGCATTGTGCTTCAGGGCTTTCTGAATCTCTCTGGCAATTGCCACCTCGTCTTTGTCGCCTGTCAGCTTCAGTACCAACTGCTGGAACTGCGGGTTTGATACGAGGGGCCTCGTTTGCCTTAAGATCACTGCGTAACGAGACGACCGCGTGTCTCCCTTTTCCCTTGCGATGTCCACCAGCTGCTCCAGGGCGGCCAAGGTGGCATGTGGGTCGAACACACCGGAGGGTCGTGCCACCTGCTGGCGTAAGAAGGCCAGAGCTGAATCTACAGACCCTGTGTCATGCAAACGGCGGAGCTGCTGTACTTCTGCTTTGAGCGCTTCGATGGCGTTAGCTTGGACGGGCTACAATGAAAAAGGAAAAAAATAAATACCTTTTTTTTTTTTTTTTTTTTTTTTTTTTTTCTTATATCGATGGATGTTATCCCAATCATTAAATCTTAGCAAGCCAGAGTCTTCACAGGGTTGTAATGGAACTAAATTACATTGTAAATGCGGACGTTGTGTCGAGTCCCTGAAGACTGTCGAAAAGCGTGACCAACCCCTTGGCAAGGGTCAACCAATCGCCTGGGCGGTCACTGGACACTCCCATGACCAAACTTTAAAGGATGGTGGCTGTTAATGGCGACCCAATTTTGTTTGGAACTGTCCGTATAACACTTGTTCCTCATCATTAATGCTATTGATTTGATGGGCATCCATGCATGTAATGGGAATAATTAATGACGAACATCGTAAGTAACCGCTGACCAGCAATTTTCAACATTTACAATAAAATATTTCTTTTAATAGTACTGTAAATTCATAAAACATTTCCCTAACCACAGTTTTCCGACTTATAATTAGAAAGTTCTTTAAAGAGAACAGGGAAACTAGAAGGTTTTCCCATGAATCATTGTATTCATATTCTGCTTCAATTAGAAATATTATATTGGCTAATCTGAGAGGAAATCGGACTTTTCCTCGTTTAGAGTGCTTTTAGAATGTTTATCTACACTGCACGTGAATCATTAGTCGATAATACGAAAGGAAAAACCTGAAATTCTTCGTCGAAATGATCCCGAACAACGTGCAAATAGTTGACTTCAGATAGAAATTTCAGTGGAAAAGAACTATCGTTAGTCCACATATTCATTGCACTTTTGTGAACTGTTCTGGTAACGGTAATGAATACAATAAAATATATTTATTAGCTGGTCAGTTTTATCTTCTCTTATTGACCTTATTTTATTGACTATTGTGTTGTTTATCAACTCGGTCAATTCTAATTTCAACGTTTTGCACGCCATCAAACTTTAAAACATTCATGGCTTTCCTTGACTTGATTATCATTATCTGAAATGATCTGCATATCAGGTGGATTAATATTCGATATGCTTTGCCGAAAATGGAATAATTTATACAAAAGTGAATTGCTTAAATTAGGATTCCTGAAGAACTATAAGTATACGATTGGTCCCGGGCAACCCATTGACAATATTTTGTGCTCTAAAGACAAGACTGCAAGATTGCAAGACTGTTTTGGGAATCTATTCTTATCGTTTGATTATTTATAGAAAATTGACATGTATTCACTCTTATTTCGGTGAATTTGACTCGATTTTACTGCATTTTGGAAGTTTTCCAGAAAACACAAAATGGGCTTCCTGCGCTATTTTACGTCACGGTGTGCGCAGAACTATATGCGCGCGGACATTGCCGAAATTATGCCGAACACACGGCTGGCCTCTAAACGGTCGCCACACGATCAAACTCTTAATAAGGGCCGAACACCCGACCAAAAGCCGAGATTGTGTCGATCACACGGTCGATCTGTAAACGGTCGCCAAACGACCGAACTTTTAGCACGGGTCGAACACACGACCAAATGTCGAAATTGTGCCGCACACACGGCTGGCCTGTAAACGGTCGCCACATGACAATCTTTTACCACTCAGGTCGAACACACGACCAACTCCGAAATTGTGCTGAGCGCACGGCTGGCCTATAAACGGTCGCCGCACGACCAAACCTTTAGTAAAGGTCGAACACACGACGACCACATGCCGAAATGTGCTGAACGCACGGCTGACTTGAAAACGGTCGCCACACGACCAAACTTTTAGTAATTAAAGGTCGAACACACGACCAGATGCCGACATGTGCCGAACACACGGCTGGCTTGTACACGGTCGCCACACGACTAAACTTTTAGTAAAGGTCGAACACACGAGCAAATGCCGAAATGTGCCGAACACACGGCTGACTTGAAAACGGTCGCCACACGACCAAACTTTTAGTAAAGGTCGAACACACGACCAAATGCCGAACTGTGCCGAACACACGGCTTGCCTATAAACGGTCGCCACACGACCAAACTTTTAGTAAAGGTCGAACACACGACCAAATACCGAACTGTGCCGAACACACGGCTTGCCTATAAACGGTCGCCACACGACCAAACTTTTAGTAAAGGTCGAACACACGACCAAATGCCGAAATGTGCCGAACACACGGCTGACTTGAAAACGGTCGCCACACGACCAAACTTTTAGTAAAGGTCGAACACACGACCACATACCGAACTGTGCCGAACACACGGCTTGCCTATAAACGGTCGCCACACGACCAAACTTTTAGTAAGGGTCGAACACACGACCAAATGCCGAAATGTGCCGAACACACGGCTGACTTGAAAACGGTCGCCACACGACCAAACTTTTAGTAAAGGTCGAACACACGACCAAATGCCGAACTGTGCCGAACACACGGCTTGCCTATAAACGGTCGCCACACGACTAAACTTTTAGTAAAGGTCGAACACACGACCAACTGCCGAAATGTGCCGAACACACGGCTTGCCTATAAACGGTCGCCACACGACCAAACTTTTAGTAAAGGTCGAATACACGACCAAATGCCGAAATGTGCCGAACACACGGCTGACTTGAAAACGGTCGCTTATACAAAGGGTGATAAATCACACAACCAAACTTGAAGCAAAACTTTAGAGCACACGACCAAACGTTAAAGCTGCCATAAGCAGACGAGACGGTTATTACAAACTATGACAAAACCGAAAGGAAAGACGTTGAGCTAAACTCACGAATACACCATACAAGCGAAACTAACAAGAACATGTGCAACATCAAGTACACACACGAAGGACGTAAACATTGCACAACGGCGAACTCATCCAAGCGAATAACGCGGGGACTCAAATACAACGAATTTATAAATGAAAAGGACTACTTAGGACAAAATTAGCCAGGAACACAACTCATACACACCTCTGGTTGAGCTTGAGGGTTCTGTAAATCCGCCGGTTGATCTGGAGGCGCTTGCTGAGCTTGTGCCGGTGCTTGCGGTGCTTGTGGTGCTTGTTGGGCTTGTTGGGCTTGTTGGGCTTGTTGGGCTTGTTGGGCTTGTTGGTCAGCTTGTTGCAAAGCAGCCACATCTGCTTGGTTTGGCGGAACGGGAGCTTGAGAGGACATTTTGAGCAGGCGGCTTCGGCGACGTGGGTTGAAGGACAGAAAACCCTAAATTCTAGCAGAGCGAGGTCGGCGTAACTCCGCGAAAGATGCTGAAAGTCAAGACTTGGGCGTATATAAACCTTTATGAGCTCCCCTGGGACATAACCAGCGTGCTGGGCAGGTTTTGAGGTGCACATGGCTATTTTTTATCATGCGTAGAATGAAGTTCGTGACTATTTCATCAGTGAGAATAGCATGAAGAATAGCATTTCAGTGCTCATTATGAATTCACCGGGATGTATTCATATACAACCCAGGGCTGTATATGGATACATCCCGGTGAATTCATAATGAGCAATTCAATTCAATTCTATTGTTCAACCGGTCAATACCGGAGATAAAGCCCTATGAATAACAAAGAAAATCGTCAAATTTAAACTAATGCAAAATACATACTTTTTCCTTGCAATAGACATTATACATGCCTTCTGCTCGCATTTAAGACTATTGATATGTTCAAAATGTTTGCTCTGGCGCTCAAAGGGCATGCTCGATGTCAAAATGTCAGTTGTCACAAAATTGACCAATCAGAAGCTGATACCAGATTCTGGTATCATGGAACAGTTTTCTCTGAAGAATGTTTATTAATTTACAGGCTCTCCTTCCCTCCCCTCCTACCCAGTCCCCTCCTCCTCCTTCCCCTCTTCCCCAGTCCCTTTCCATCCTCCCCTTCCCCTTTCCCCTTCCCCCTCCCCTTGGAGAGCCTGTTCACAGGCTAGAGTTCCACTTGGTTTTATGACTTAATTGCATCTTAGGAGGTGATATGCATGATGTAAAACTGTTATTTAGATTCAGTTCAAGATTAGAAGGCACCTGCCTCATAGGTTGTACCCTCTTGGCTAGTTTTAGCTTCCTCGACTCTGACAGCTACCCACTTGTTTGCTCGTCGGTATTTTTTGCACTGGTCAGAACTCCTCTCTTTTCAGCTTTCTTAACCCTTAGGTTATCTTTTCTGTTGCTTGCACAAGCAGTTTGATTCCCTGCTCGAATAACTGCCAGCTCCATAACTCTATGTTTGGCTGTCACGCCAGAGGAAAACTGCAACAATGCAGATATGGCGGCCATCTCCATTCGCTTTCTGCCAAACCATTTGTGTTTTGTACATCTCATCCAAACTAGGGAGTTGAGGCATTCATTGGGATTCTGTGTATGGCCTGGCAAGCAACGCTCCAATAAACTATGATCTGACAATCGTTGGTATGTAGGCTCAAGGAATTCTACAAATATGGATCTTGCCAATGAAGTTTTGGGGCCTTTTCTTGAACCCACACCAGGAATTCACAGGGCAGAATTGGTGTCTTTCCTGATCAGGCAACTTGCAGCTGTGATACAAACCAGCTTTTATTTATCAATTGACTCGGTTTTCTTTGTTACTCATAAGGCTTTATTTCTGTTATAAACCTACTAAACAATAGACAAGCTTAAAGCCCGGGGATGGAATTGATATTCAGCAGGGAAGAGTGGGGCTGATGAATTGAATTGAATACCTCATTGTAAATGCAAGGTCAAATATAGCTAGTTATTAACCGAGTTAATAACTAGCTATATATTGACCTTGCATTTATAATGAGGTATTCAATTCAATTCATCAGCCCCGCTCTTCCCTGCTGAATATCAATTCTCTCCTCGGGAATAAGACCCCTTGAATATCCAGGAGTTTTCTTTTTGCGAACCTCTAGTACAAACTTTGCTAGCCAGTAATTGAGTTCTTCCTTGTTGAGCTTGTATTTAGTTGAACTAGTAGATGATGCTGAATGCTCTTCTGCCCAATCTTTCCAAGTATGAACACACCAAGATGTGGAGCATTTCGTTCTCTCTGGTCACGCTTCTCTTCTTGTTTCTCGAACTGATTGGTCTGCACCTCGGTAACCTCGGTAATTTTGGGTAAGTCAAGGGAGGAAAACAAAATATCATCAAACTCGAAATTTGGAAAAATCGCCTCGTCGTCACCACTTTCTCTCTACATTGCCTCCCAGTCACAAATGATTATAAAATCAATGTTGAACTCAGCCGATGAACAATTATAACATTCCACTCTGAAAATCATGGTTTGCAATCGTTCCACCGGCTTTTATTTCATTGATTTCATTATTTGGTTCATTATTTCTTTCAAAAATGTACAAATTGTGTAAAATCTTTGTTAACGCCTAGTATTGTCTCAGAACGCACGAAATTATATAATTAGCATAGCAAAAGTCTATTGAAAATACAAAGTATAAACTTTGTTACTCAAAACTCCTAAACTACTAGTTTTATAATATATGTTAGTATTTTTTAATGTCATAACCTTTCTATAGAAAACCTTCCCAATTGATAAATAAAATACTTAATTACCTCGAACGTCGGCAATAAGCCATATACATCCCTCGGGCCTCCGTTCTCGGTAATTAACTGGCCGTCTCTGTAAGAACCTCTCAGTCGTTTTCGCTTCTAAAATAAATCTCTCCCAAACTCTAGCTAATGAAAGACTATATCAAGGTTAAAACTAAAACGGGTTTGGTTTGCTTCAAAATATTTTTATTTTATTTTATTTTATTTTTTGAAATGATTCCGTCTGAGAGCTGGTCAAGAGGTCAAATTTGCATGAAATTATGCACTTCTTTACGGCGCTGTACAAACTTCGTCTCGCATTATGCAGCGAAACTTTTTATATCATGTTGTAGATAAATGTATCTAGTTTGTCTAGATGTAAAGCGTTATTAATCGGTTCAGCCGTTTATGAGAAAATTAGTTGATAATTAACCCCACTAAGATCTAACTGAACGGCGGCTCAAAATTACCCAACTTTACACGATTATTTTGCAAAAGTGGCACCTCGCTGGACTCTCTCATTGACACAATCGGATTGAACATCATTTCATTTACACAAATCTGTAAAAACCTGTGTACGTTTTGGATATTTCAAAAGTTACGACAATTTCAGTTGGTGCATGTTAGACGATTTACGAATATTAATTAGGTGCAATATCTCAGATATCTTATCCATATGAAGTTGAAAACAGCTTACCTCCTTCCTTAATCGCTCATGTTTCCCATTTTACCCATGCTAGACTTCATTCCAGGTCAACATTTCTAAATACAGCGATTTAGGAAGGAGGTAAGCTATTTTCAACTTCATATGGATAAGATATTGCACCTAATTAATATTCGTAAATCGTCTAACATGCACCAACTGAAATTGTCGTAACTTTTGAAATATCCAAAACGTACACAGGTTTTTACAGATTTGTGTAAATGAAATGATGTTCAATCCGATTGTGTCAATGAGAGAGTCCAGCGAGGTGCCACTTTTGCAAAATAATCGAGTAAAGTTGGGTAATTTTGAGCCGCCGTTCAGTTAGATCTTAGTGGGGTTAATTATCAACTAATTTTCTCATAAACGGCTGAACCGATTGAATAACGCTTTACCTCTAGACAAACTAGATACATTTATCTACAACATGATATAAAAAGTTTCGCTGGATAATGCGAGACGAAGTTTGTACAGCGCCGTAAAGAAGTGCATAATTTCATGCAAATTTGACCTCTGACCAGCTCTCTGACGGAATCATTTCAAAAAATAAAATAAAATAAAATAAAAATATTTTGAAGCAAACCAAACCCGTTTTAGTAATAACCTTGATATAGTCTTTCATTAGCTAGAGTTTGGGAGATATTTATTTTAGAAGCGAAAACGACTGAGAGGTTTTTAAAGAGACGGCCAGTTAACTCTTACTTATTGATGATATCATATCATCAATGGCCTTTTTCTTGTGATCAGGTGTTAGACGGCTCTTCTTCGCATTGTTTCTAATAGCATTGCCATAATATTTGTCGAGCTTTTCAATGGCAGTTTTTGTATGCCTGTAAGACTTCCCACCAACAGGCTTTCCATCTCCTAACTTTCCTTTCTGTTGTTGTAGAACTCTTAGGGCTTTTCCCATCCTCTTCTGAACTTGTCCGACACAGTCTAATTTCATTACCTGCTCAAGCATATGGGCACTTTGATAATGTTCAAATTCAGGAGAATTCTTCCATTGCAAATATTCAGCAGATTTTTTGTCCATATTCTGTTTTTCATAATCGTCACAAATCCCATATGTATCACATACAACATTATACACTTTTCAATCTCCATCTGATACCATGTACCGGTACTTGACTCCCCCTTCTTTGCTTCTGTCCCATAGCTGCTTAGCACAAGCTGGTTCCATGCTTGGACTTGATCCGTCAAACCCACCAGGGTATTCATGGGTATCAAGCCAAGCCTGAAAAGCTTCCTCTGATAGATTTTTCTGTTGGATGTTGCAGGCGTTGCACACTTTAGATCCAACCGCATAGTCAAGTACTTTGCCAGTATTGGTTGAAATTACAAATGCAACTCCATGATTGGAAGTAAATCCTCTTTTAGACCAAGTGCAATCAAAGCTGACAAATATGGGGGTGACAGCATTCTCATCCTCTTTAACCCCTGCTTGATTTTTCCTAAGCTCCTCCTGTACAGCAGTAAGGTGATGCTTGTAAAGTTCATTGTCATGTGCAGCCCAAGCATTAGGTGCAACTGGTGGAGGCATGTTGAATACCTCACAGATGGTTGCCATACCTTCTCTTCCAAGGCCAACTTCATTGCAGGCAGAAACAGCTCTTCTATTTATGTCCTTCTCTTGGATAGTTCTAGGGACATAATCCGACAGAGCATGTTTCCCTGTGCTGAAAAATTCACACATTTCACATGAATCACATTGGACACTGAGAC
Organism: Actinostola sp. cb2023; assembly: GCA_033675265.1. NCBI lineage: Eukaryota > Metazoa > Cnidaria > Anthozoa > Actiniaria > Actinostolidae > Actinostola > Actinostola sp. cb2023. The sequence goes on from JAUJYZ010000990.1 coordinate 291,221, forward strand.
TGCTGCATAGACCAAAACACTTATGGGAATCTTCTACAATATTGACATAACCTAATACATCAAAAAAAAATTATTAATGAGGTGAATGAATAAGACAGAAAATAAAAAGCTAGCTATCCTACACGAATAATATAAAGAGCTAAAACGTCAACACGTGGCGAGGTTGATAAAACATCTCACCTTCACAACTGTCTGTAAAATCATGAATTCTTTGAGCCAAATTTTTCAGACTATCCATATAAACAAAACGATAGCCCTCTCTCTGCTAATGCCTCAGTATCCTTTATCCGGTATTCTTCATCAGATTCTACAATTAGCGAAAAATTACCTTGATACCCTCTCAACACAGGAAGCCCAAATCCATATGATGCAGAAATGAACTTTCAATCCCCCTCCCTCCCCATAGCAATGTTGAATGTAGGAATGCCCGTGTTTCACCAATTGGTAGGGGTAACAACATTGTTTCAGGGAAAGGGGGTTTCTTATATCTAAGAATAATATTAATGTAATATTTTGTAAAATAATTCAGTGCGGATACAAAGTAAGCATTAGGGTATCATTCTTTTATTCGCCGATTGTCTGAAAGGTGAAATACGTATTTCGCGCACTTACATATGAGTATCGAGTGGGGAAATACACCAAAAAGTGTATATATTCTGTTGAAATTTATAACATAATAGAAATTTTGCATTTTTAAATTTTGCATTTTTGTTGTTATCTATCAAATATCACACAGACAATTATTCATAGTGTTATCAAACAGAGGTAGTTTCAAATTACAAACGTTGAAACATCAATAGTGAAGCAGATATTGAAGACGATGGGTTAGATTATGAGGTTTTTGACGAGGGAAAGGAGCAAAATGAGATAAGCGTATCAGTACAACAACTACAATATAAGTTTAGCGAGCCCACTGTGAGGCAGGTGTATCTAATAACCTACAGCCAAGCCAATTTAAGTAGACTACCAACAAGGCAATCATTTATTGACATTGTACTGCAGTCGTTTTCTGGTTGTGCAGCTAAATTGTTATACTGGTGTTGCTGTTTGGAGAGGCATGCTAACGGTGGGTGCCATTATCACATGTGCGTAAAGTTCGATCGTTTACAGAGATGGATTACCAGTAAAAGAGCTTTACTGGGTATTGGCATTAGCGTCCACTTTTCAGATCAACATGCCAACTACTATACTGCGTGGCAATATGTGACCAAAGAGGACGAGAATGCGCTTCATAGCCCTGACCATCCAGATCTGTCGTCAGCATTACCCCGAACCAATGCCGCGTCTACAGCAGCCCATGCACGGCGACGCAGAGCAACATCCACGCGTGCGGCCTCAGCTCAACAAGAAAGAGTACAAAAATCACGGCGGCGAACAAGAATGACGTCCTTTGAGATTTCCCAACTGATAATAAAGAAAGAAATAAAGACCAAGTTGGAGCTATTTGCCTTAGCGCAAGAGCAAATGGAAGCAGGGAAAACCGATGTTGCAGAGTTCATAATAAACAGGGGGCCCAAGGTACTTGCAGAAGTTTTAGATACAGCATGGGAGATCGAGAAAGCACAAGAAACATTGCAACGAAGTAAAAAAACACGAATTGAGATTCTTCAGGAGTTTAAACAGTGTCCTTGTGTTGATGGTTGCCATAGGCAATGGCTAGTAAACGCAAAGCAATGGGGAGTTTGCAGGTGTTGCGTGACATATTAAATATTTGAAAAGAGCACACCAAAGTTAGCAAAGATTGAAATTTTGAAGTAATTTCGATGAATAGAGCGAAAGTTATGAGCAACCGAAGTTGGCTTTTTTAAGAAACGTATGGTGGTGGACAAGCTGTTGCAGTGACAACATAGCATTCGAACGTCTCGCACAGTTTACAACACACATTGCCATTGTGACATCAAATTATGCCTTTTCTTAAAAAAGTTAACTGTACATAAGCAAACAATGTCTTTCCAGCATATATTATAAGTAAATAATATTAAATATTATTAAATCGGCCTTCATTTTTCGCATTTTGATGACCACGTCTATTCGGACAATTAGCGAAAAATTACCTTGATACCCTCTCAACACAGGAAGCCCAAATCCATATGATGCAGAAATGAACTTTGGTAAGGGTAACAACGTTAACATTGTTTCAGGGGAAGGGAGTTTCTTATATCTAAGAATAATATTAATGTAATATTTTGTAAAATAATTCAGTGCGGATACAAAGTTAGCATTAGGGTATCATTCTTTTATTCGCCGATTGTAGATCAACGGCCTGAGTTTTCGCTTTGAAACGGATATTGGCTGGTCTGTTGTCTCTTGAGGACCAACATCAGAGTCCCGAACGAAGGTGAGCTCTACTACATCTTTTGGCTGATTTTCCTGAACGTCTTCTACACATTTTGGGGTTCCATTAAACCCCGATCGCTTTTTACTTTTTCTTTTTTTTTGCGTTACCTTTAGGCATAATAAACTTTGAATATCTAGATGAACCTGAACTACTCGTGTAAACTTGAAACTTGGACGCCACAAGACGCTTTACTAGGTAGCCAGGCCTTTGCTTGGTTGAAAATATAAACCGGACTCTTTCCGTAGGGGACTCTGGGATTTTGTGGAATCAAAAAGTTGATTTCAAGCTCAGGAATCCACAAAAAGCCATTGTTTTGGATTTCGTAACCACGACAACGTCATAATATTATTCTGTTTGGTTTAGAAAAATTATAATTTTTGCCTTTTGCGAATAAAAATTAGGAAAAACTCTTGTTGTCTGATAAATGGAAGATGTTTTACCGTTGAAATATTAAATGGTCAAATCTTGTTCAAATTTGACCAAATTTTGACTGTAATCCCACCATAAGTCGAAAGCTAGGTGAATTAAAATATTTAACTATTTCAAATGCCATCTTCTTTTCAGGGATTTTGGCTTCTAATGTAATAATAGTAAATTTTTATATAGTGCATTTCACAACCAATGGATGACTTTTTCGGGCTGGATGTGACAGGCGTACGTAGCAGCCGGGCAGCTTACAATCATGAGGAGTTAGTACGTTATGCCTCCATCGTATCTTCATTGGAACACTGTCCACCCCCTACCGTCAATTGTCATGTCACAATAGACTTGAAATTAAAGGCATCTTGGCCGTCAGGATTTACCGAGTACACACCTACGTTCATTTCAGGTGAAAATTGTCTCATCAACCCTAACTACAATGTAATAACCACCTAATGTCCATCAGAACATATATAGATGGTTTGCCATCAAAATTTATTTTAATTAAAAATATACAGATGAAAATATAATTAAATTATATTTACATTCACTGTTTTCAGTGTTGAAATATTAATATTATATACTTAATGGAAAAGGAAATAAAATAAAGACATTGTTGATCAGTTGTACTGTTGGCATTTGAAAGTATTTTTTGGTAGTTCAGTTTGTGCCAATACAGACTTCCAAACCATTATTTCTAAGAATTAATTGTTTTCAACCAGGCGGAAATTAATCAACAAACTCAAATTAATTTGAAATAAAAAATAAATAAAAAATTGAGCCCCTCAAACACGATTGCTCATGCAGTGTAGTTTCTGTTATTAAACTGACTTAAATGAACGCCAAATGCACTGTGGCGAAGTTGTCAGAAACTGAAAAAAACAATTGAATGAAGACAAACAACATAGAAAACGATCAATTTTAAAGAAGTAATCTCTCTTGAACCTAACATTAAATAATTGTAATAAAGGTTCATTGCTAGCAGGCATACTGGGAAACTACAAGCAGTGTGCAAGTGGAAATTGTTTGTGACGAAGTTTTCTTACATTCAGAGTCTGATGGATAAATGCAAAAACGAATCGTGGGCAAATTACGAAGAAGTTAGAATTCCTTTGCCAGTTACTGTGGTCGTTGTTCTTCCAAACATCATTGGTAACGTTCTCTGTGGTGTGGTCATCCTCAAAACGAAATCTCTTCACAAGTTTTGTAATTTTTTGCTGGTGAATTTGGCCGTGTCCGACGTTATGGTTGGAGTTTTGGAGTTAATTTCTCAATCCTATACACAGTGGCTCGGCAACGAAGGAGTTGTGAGATCCAGAAGACTTCGTCTATTCCTCTTCCCGATGATTCAAGTGTCTATACTAACAATAACAGTCATCTCCATTGAGCGATATCTTGCAATCTCCAAGCCATTGAAAGTCATGATTAAAGGAAGAATTAAGTACCTTCGATTTATTGTACCGTGTATTTGGGCTCTTGGATTTCTGCTCACAACTCCTGTCTTCGTAACTTTATATAACCCGAGATTCACTGTCCCATGGATTTTTGTTGACAAAGAGAAAGCGTTCTCGATTATGGGCGCTGTTTATTTCATGTTTTCTTACATGGTGCCGTGTCTTGTGCTCGTATTTACTTACTTCAGAATTGTGTGGATTCTAAAGCAACGGCGACATCAAATTGGATCATCAAATAATCAACCATCGACGCTAAGGGCCCAACGTCGTGCATCCAGGTTGCTAGGTGCTGTGATAGTTGCACATAACGTGTGCTTTCTTCCCTACGCTTTTGTTACATTCCTCGCGACTCAACCCTTCAGTTGCCAACTCATCACCGAGCCATACTCGTACCACATCTGTTACCACTTGCTGTTGATAAGCCCGTGTCTTAACCCAGCTATTTACTTCGCTCATAGTAAAGTGTTTCGGGATGCTTGTAAGGCCATTTACTTCAGAAAGAAAAAACACTAGAAAGAGAAACTACTTGCTAATATTTTAAGACCTGAAATAAAACTGAACTTGAACTTGAACTTGACCTGAATAGCCTAGCGTCAGCATACCTTCTTACGGAATTTACACATGCTAGTGAAAGTCGAAATTATACAATACCAGACACCGCGATTTACTTCTGTAAGACTAATACTTTACGAGATCTTTCTGGATTGACAACTCGTTTATTAATCTTTTTACTAGTGTAGCTAATTACAAGCTTTGCGAGAGATCGTACACAAGCTGAGGCAGAGCCAAGCCGACCAGAAAGACGTTCCTTAATAGGTGACAGCTGACATGGTCCACACTTGAAGCATCGCACAGTGGCTAGCCTGTGTTCGTGGCGTTCAGCGCACACCATGAAGGTGTCCCCAATTAGTGGTCTACCTGTGTCGAGACACATTAATAAAGTTGTTCATTCTGGCATGGCCGAACTCTCCAAGAAAGCAGAAAACAATTGTCCACTAACATTCTTCCAGTTAACAAATGTATTTGTTGTGCTTGCGGAAATAATCCTTACTACATGCGGGGTTAGTATTCTAACATGAATCTGCATGACATGGCGGTAATTCCTCTGGTGCTGGATCGAACGACAAAGTGCTGGAGCTGCTTTTCGACTTGGTCTGAACAGTCAGTGGAATGGACTATCTGCAAAAAAAATTATACCCAATGTATTAATATTGTAAAAAAAATGGTGTAAATGGAATCAAAAACAAAATCTGGACTGCTTTATTTTGTGGCCTCCCCTTCCCAAAACAGTCGTCTTTAGCTTTGCTTGCTTGATGCGCTTCATGGACGATCACAAAAATTCAGCCACCATTAAAATACACACCAAGGCTAGTGTAGTTGTGATAGAGGTATGTGATTGGCTAGTTTTCAAACAAAGGGGCAACGCTACAACATAGAAGGCAGGGAAGACCGTCCACCATGAGCTGTACCCAGCAACTGAATCTCATTTTAGACTTACGGGATTTGTCCAATTAGACTACGTATGTGCACAATAGCTATTTTTTGTTGCGTAACAGTTCACCTACTACTTTCGAAGACTGCCAAATACCAGGGTAGCTTTAGATATAATGGGGCACATACGTACAACACTTTGCCTCTAAATATTAGATCTATCAAAGAGGCACTTGAGTTTAAAAGGGAATGTAAGTGCCACTTTAAGCGGTAGTTCTGTCTCAAACACATTTTGCACGCTGTATTATGACATGGGTGCAGACATTATTCAATCATGTTTCAACCGTGATTTAGCAAATGTTAACAAATGGCTGATAGCAAACAAACTTACTCTGAATAGGACTAAAACTGAATTTATGCTGATTGGGTCTGGACAGAATCTGAGTACTCTCGCAGATCCCCAGACACCTGTAATTAATGGTGCTCCAATTAAGCAGGTCACTACTCATTCTCGTACCCAGACCCTTCTCAGCTTTCTAACGAAAAATCGACTTCGATTGGTCACTACTACAAACTCGCTGGGAGTACTCATTGATGACAATCTTATTTGGAGCAGCCATATTGATAAATTTAAATTTAAAACGAAGAAGACCGCCTCTGGGATTGGGGCCATAAAGCGAGTAAGGCGCCTCCTCCCTCAGGCGACCTTGCACTTCCTTGTGCTCCAATACAACCGCACTTTGACTATTGCAATATCGTCTGACGAAACTGTGGGATAACTTTGCAAGACAAATTACAAAAACTACAAAACAAGAGCAGCCCCGGTCTTGACTTACTCAACATCGCGTAGAATCAAGCGTCACATCCGGGATATTTTTAGCCTCAAGACCGCCGGATTCGAACTTTCTACTTCGGTACACACGAGAAAATGCAACGAAAACGCTGTTTGTGTGTGTATCTAATCAACCGACTTAAAGCGACTTTATCAGTTAGGAGTATGACTAAACTTTGAATCAAAGATTACTGAATCAACGCTGTTTGTGTGTGTATCTAGTCAACCGACTTGAAGCGACTTTATCAGTTAGGAGTATGACTAAAACTTTGAATCAAAGATTACTGAATCAACGCTGTTTGTGTGTGTATCTAATCAACCGACTTAAAGCGACTTTATCAGTTAGGAGTATGACTAATCTTTGAATCAAAGATTACTGAATCAACGCTGTTTGTGTGTGTATCTAGTCAACCGACTTGAAGCGACTTTATTAGTGAGGAATATAACTAAAACTTTGAATCAAAGATTACTGAATCAACGCTGTTTGTGTGTGTATCTAGTCAACCGACTTGAAGCGACTTTATTAGTGAGGAATATAACTAAAACTTTGAATCAAAGATTACTGAATCAACGCTGTTTGTGTGTGTGTATCTAGTCAACCGACTTAAAGCGACTTTATTAGTGAGGAATATGACTAAAACTTTGAATCAAAGATTACTGAATCAACGCTGTTTTGTGTGTGTATCTAATCAACCGACTAAAACTTTGAATCAAAGATTACTGAATCAACGCTGTTTGTGTGTGTATCTAGTCAACCGACTTAAAGCGACTTTATTAGTGAGGAATATGACTAAAACTTTGAATCAAAGATTACTGAATCAACGCTGTTTGTGTGTGTATCTAATCAACCGACTTAACGCGACTTTATCAGTTAGACTTTCTAACACAGCAATTATATTGGTTGGTGAGGGGGAATGGGTCTTTCCTGAAAGCAAAAAACAGCGAGGACGACCAAGGACATTTAAGCAAGTCGGACTCATCTGAAGACGAAGTGAGTTCAGAAGAGAGTTTTTTACGGTTTTTCCAGTGAAACGTAGATAGTCCTAGTAGCGATGAAGAAGTTCAAATTAACGAAGATAAGAAAAAAAACGAGGAACCTGCAACGCAAAGAAGTCGACAAACATATATAGTTAGGTTAGAGGAACTCTGCTTTGAACTTTAGTGATATTGCAGTCTCAAAATCGCAATTTGTTTTGTGTCACGATTCTACACTAATTCGAATGCAAAACTAATTAAATAACTCGCCGTTTCTAATAGAAAGTGAAATATGTATACTATGTGAAGAAACGCTGGCAGATAGTTTGAAGTGATATCATAGCTGTATCTGGGATGATTTGTCTTTCAAGGGCATCCAAGCACATGCTGTCTCCTTCTTTCAATATTTGATCAACTGTAGAAGTATTCCATTGCCGAACTGGACATAACAACACTGAAAAACTCATAAACATGAACATTGTCTTCCCCTTGAAATGTCACTACATCGTGCATAATAATAATAATAATAATAAGTCTTTATTTAAAGAGGGTGACACATAATAGACAATACTAATAAACTTGTGGCCCTCAAATAAATGTAAAGGAAAAATATATATATAATACATGTATAACACGAATAAATATAGATATAATAAAATATAAATATAGATAATAAAATCTCGAACAATTTGCAATATATATAATCTATAAGCAAAAATACGGCTAATAGTAAGACTTGCCGGCATTGCTTCCGGCAATGAATAAAGTTTACTTTGACATGATAAAACTGTAGAAAACAAACGTTTTGTCGTAAACGGTGTCCAACACAAAAATATTCACTCACAAAACTTTATTAATCCCTCTCAGGTGGTTTAAGGCTTGGTTTTATAGAGCAACATGTAAAATCACATTTTTACAATATCTCTCTCCATTTATAACGAATGATTATGGTGTTTGGTCCTTAGGAGCATTTAGGTTTTGTAATATTTTAAGTGCAATTATGTTAATTTCTAAAGGTCACGTGACCTTAAAATGAGAAAATGAGAAAATTGAAAATGGGGAGTACAGAGACTTTTCTTAGGATAATAAAATAGGTGTTATTTGAGGATGTTTGAAGAGGTCTTCCTAAGTTAGCCTTTGCTCGTTGTCCCCAGCTAAACGGTAAAGAGAAAAATGAAGATATATAATTTTCAGCTTGGTCACGTGACCTATTTTGTCAATTATCTCCATAACTAACAATGATGGACAACGAGCAAAGGCTATTTTGGAAAGACCTATTGAATTGTCCTTATTTAATACACAATCTATTATTCTAAGAAAAGTCTCTGTACACCCCATTTTTTGTTGAGTCTTTCGTACATTTGTGACCACGTGGTTTGTCACGTGATACGGCATGTCCAGTAGTTACCATATAATATTATCTGTTTCAACGAACTACATCTACTAGCCGAGTTTCAGCTTGGTAGGTGAAATGCCTGACTCAATAATTCAAAAATTGTGATTTTATGAGTAATTAGTCTCTCAGCCAAGCCTTAAACCACCTGAGCTCGCACTCGATCTCACTCGTTCTTGATTCTATTCTGCAAACTTGCCTGTAATTCTATCCCTATCTAATACATGTGTTATTTAAGACTTTTCAATCATGACCTATCGCTAATCTAATTGTTTCCCACACGCTCCCCCTATTTGCTTGCTATGGTAAGCGAATATAATAATTACAACGTTTAACTGTAACTGAAGCGATGTCGAGGTAAACTGATATGATAACAATATTATAAAGATAAGGAAAATTATGTTCCTTACTTATCCAGCATGCATTGTTCTTTATGTAGTTCCAATAACTGTCAATTTCTAATAAAGGTTCAATGTTCGATTCTGATAAATGTTCAATGTTCGATTGTTCTGATACATGTTCATGGCGATCAAATCTATCTTAAGGTGGTTCCCGCATAATGAATGACCGGTTTGCCGTATTTATTTAACTCGCTCGCTCCGCGTCAATATTGCTTGGATTTTATTGTGCTTAACACAAATACTAATTCAACTATTCTGCCTTTCGACGGTGTATTCAAAATTATCATTGTAAGCCGCGTTTGTGAATGCCAGCTGATATTCAAACGACACTATTTTCACTAAAACTGCTGCCAAGCGTTATTCCCAAGTACGATTTTTTTTAAACTTCGTGAACGGCCTTTTAAGGTCGCTAGTAATGTTCTGACGAGGTAAGAAAAAAATTGTTCGAGCCGAAATCACGTAACAACCGATTTGTCCAAATTTTGACAACAAAAATATGAATTGATGATTTCGGCTCGATCAATTTCCTTCTTAAGTCGTCAGAACATTACTAGGGACCTTAAAAGGTCGTTCACGAAGTTTAAAAAAAATCGTACTTGGGAATAACGCTTGGCAGCAGTTTTAGTGAAAATAGTGTCGTTTGAATATCAGCTGGCATTCACAAACGCGGCTTACAATGATAATTTTGAATAAACCTTCCAAAAGCAGAATAGTTGAATTAGTATTTGTGTTAAGCATAATAAAATCCAAGCAATATTGACGCGGAGCGAGCGAGTTAAAAAATACGGCAAACCGGTCATTCATTATGCTGGAACCACCTTAAGGTGGCTGGACTGGGTCTTTAGGTGGCGTTACCTTCCATGTTTGAACGGAAAATTCGTTGCTGCTGACAAACTAATTTAAAATCAATTTTTATACCAAGTCTAGAGATAGTTTGCCATGATATATGTTTTATCATGATCGGAGTTATTCTAGCGCCAAAATGACGTTATTACGCTTTTTGAATAAATTCGATTTTCAGAAGGTAAGAAAAAAATTGTTCGAGCCGAAATCACGTAACAACCGACTTGTCCAAATTTTGACAAAAATATGAATTGGTGATTTCGGCTCGATCAATATCCTTCTTACTTCGTCAGAACATTACTAGGGACCTTAAAAGATCGTTCACGAAGTTTAAAAAATATCGTACGAGGGAATAACGCTTGGCAGCGGTTTTAGTGAAAATAGTGTCGTTTGAATATCAGCTCGCATTCACAAACGAGGCTTACAATGATAATTTTGATTACACCGTCCAAAAGCAGAATAGTTGAATTAGTATTTGTGTTAAGCACAATAAAATCCAAGCAATATTGACGCGGAGCGAGCGAGTTAAAAAATACGGCAAACCGGTCATTCATTATGCGGGAACCACCTTAAGTAAACTTCTTTTGAGCTCATATTGTTCTGCAGCCTTTTCGAGATTCCTTTTAGGAAACGGAAAGAAATCGCTTCATTCGATTTCGAAAAATACTAGTTCCAGTAAAGATATGCATTTTGTCTTTTGTCAAAGATTTCACTTGTCTTTACTGAAAGGGGTAAAATTGAAAAATCCGGTGATGGTTTTTTCTCTAACTACCAAGTCAATTAGTTTAAGATAGCACATTCATCAACCTTGAAGTTTCAAGTTCATTAGTTCATTATTATTATTATTATTATTATTAGGGTTTTCCGATTTAGCGGAAATTTCGCGGAAACGGAATTTAACTAAGTACCTTTGATTATCACTACAATAAATGTCACGTGTCTCGTTATATTATGTGTTTTTCGTTTATATGCAAGACCATACAAATTCAACTTGTGAATTTTTTACACATTTTTTAAATCTTGCATGGGTTTTGACAAGGTTTTGCTGAAACATAACAGTCAAAAGAATGCGCATTAGACAATGCATAGCATGGTTTTCATGGGAGCCAAAAACACACAAAACATACAAATATCAAATCCTCGTGGGCATGGGTAACTATGTGTTTGATATGTTAATTTGTTAGTCCAGTAGTTTACACGGCTTTTGAATTCGTGTAATGAAAGACATGGATTCGCCACCACTTCCTCCAACGTTTCTTGTTTATACATATACAGTTCTAATATAAATATTTAGTATAATGTTTATTTTAGTCATACGTTTGTTGTTTGTAAATTTTGCTTCATTTAATAAGTTAGGAAACTCAAAGTAGTATTATTTAATTACCCATAATGCACCCGATATATTGTTATATTGATATATCGTGGCGGCCAGAATTTTTGCAAATGACTGTATATCTGCGTTGGTCTTTGCAAATGAATATTTTTTTAAATAACGTCCATGATGAGCCAATTCCACCACCACTCTTTATCTTCAGTTTTCCCTAAATTTGCTGCATGGTCGTCATTCTGATATTGATCGAAGAAATACATTGGTATATAGGTTGTTTCCTTAACTTTCGAGGATTTCGCAACACAGGTAGAGATGTTTGGCTATTTCTCGAATTGAATCCACGCTTATCTTCTGGTACCTTACCAGCGAAACACCACAGACCCTGGATCAGTTCTCGTCGATCAAAGAATCTATTTTGATGTTACAATAACAGTTCGAAGGCCGACCGGACGATGTATACTGGATGTTCGAAACAGAGTACTACTGGCTATCATTTAATAACCTTTATTTGTTTGAGACAGTACCTCAATCTACATGCCATTGCTTATATATTTGGTATTTCAAAGAGTTCTGTTGCGGAGGAAATTTATCATGTCATCCTCATTCTGTTCATCCGTCAAAGACATTATATCACGTGGCACTGACTTAAATCGATGGCGTGGTATTCGCCATACCTACCCCCAGTTTCAAACGCAGTTTGATTGATGGAACCATCCATCGAGTGAGGCGTCCATCGGGCCCAAGGCAGGCACATTTCTATCGTGGGGACAAAAAATGTCACTTCATGTCAGCACAAATAGTCGGTAGTGGATGCCAACGGTCTCATCGTTCTTCTTGTATCAGGGTATAGTATTTTCCCTAGACATAATCTAATATTGCTTATTAATGCTGGTGACTTCAATTCAGTATCCAATTTACTGTTAGTTTGATTACTTCTTTATCATAGGCCGGTTTCTAGACATTTGAATGACACTGGTAGCTAGAAGCTTCTTCCCGCATTGGTCATAGTCATATATAGAGGCACACCACTGAAACGATTTACCACGAAGGACTCGTCTATTAGCAGATGGTGGCATATGCGGCGACGCTTCCTCTAATAACGCCGAGAAGAATTGCCCATATACAAGGAGACAAAGATTGGCAAATCGCGCTCTCCGCTCGATACGAATAAAATTAGAACATGGGACTATGTAAGATACCTTCCATTGCTGAATTTAAGCGCAAACTAAAAACAAACATCTACAGCGCATAGGACATCACTGTGTATGCGCTATATAAATGTGTATTTATATTTACACTCAATTGCAGAAAGGTTGTAGTATACATTTATACATATATATATAAATATCTAATGAGATGCAAAATGTTAGATATGCTAAAATACAACTGTTTAAGCACAAAATAGTGCTGAAAATTATTGTTTTAGCCTTGCTGGATGTGATACTAATCTAAAATTGATGATTCTGATATATTAGAAGAAAATAAGCGATGTTTCACACTTTGTATCTCATTAGATATCTTGTATCTCATTAGATATTTGTATAAATGTATACTACAACCTTTCTGCAATTGAGTGTATACAAATATCTAATGAGATACAAGATATCTAATGAGATACAAAGTGCGAAGCATCGCTTATTTTCTTCTAATATATCAGAATCATCAATTTTAGTTTAGTATCGCATCCAGCAAGGACAACACAATAGTTTTCAGCACTATTTTGTGCTTAAACAGTTGTATTTTAGCATGTTTAAAATTTGGCATCTCATTAGATATTTGTATATTTGTATAAATGTATATTACAACGTTTCTGCAATTGAGTGTATATAGGTTTCACAAAAATATATATGCTTCTACAAATGGTCTCTTGGCTTCTATTAATTCGTTTTTTCGCCATAAAAGATCGTTTCTTCAATTTGTTGTTGGTACATGTAGTAGGCTTTCCAACAGAATAAGATGATTCCTTATTGTTGTTTGTTGTGATTTTTGTTAATTAATAAAGATGCATTTGCCGGCCTGTTGTTTCATAACCACGCATTGCTATGCTTTAGAAATATGCACCAGAGCCAATCTTGCCCTTGAGAATTACATAGTTTCATGGAAACGTGAGAAATAAACGGCTCATATTGACAATCAATTAAATTTACATATCTATTAATGTGTTGCGGAAAAAAAAACACTTCAAAATTCCGCTAAATCGGAAAACCCTATTGAAACACTTTAACACGGTCAAATTTTTCTCAAATCCGTATTATTTGTGGTTATGGTTTCTTTGTCATGCATCTCTATTGTACAGAATACTTGCTAAAGTTGTGCATTCCAACACACCATGCACCGAGTATGATAATATAATAATATAATACAATTGTGTGACAATGCCCATAATCATACTCGGACGGGACTCGGAAGGCAATCAGGCTCTGCATGTAATGCATGGTGTGTTGGAATGCACAACTTTAGCAAGTATTCTGTACAATAGAGATGCATGACAAAGAAAACATAACACAAACTAAAGATGCGGTTGTCATACTCTAGAAATGGGCATGCAAAAGTCTTCGGATTTGAGAATAATATTTGACCGTGTTTTAAAAAGTGTTTCAATGAACTTGAAACTTCAGGGTTGATGAATGTGCTATCTAAACTAATTGACTTGGATGGTAGTTAGAGAAAAATTCATCACCGGATTTTTCAGTTTTTACCCCTTTCAGTAAAGACAAGTGAAATCTTTGACAAAAGACAAAATGCATATCTTTACTGGAACTCGTATTTTTCGAAATCGAATGAAGCGATTTCCTTCCGTTTCCTAAAAGGAATCTCGAAAAGGTTGCAGAACAATATGAGCTCAAAAGAAGTTTACCTAAAGTCCATAAAGCGAAGTTTTCGGGCACCCGACACAATTATTTAGGAGTGTTTACAAATTCGCTACCAAAAAGTTCCGATTCGATCTATTTGCAAACGCTTCCATAGAAAATCATCGAAACTTCGTAAACTTGAAGACGACCATGTGAACTTTATGTCTTGAAGACATTTTTTTAAGCAAACCTCTACACTCTCTGAAAATCGAATTAATTCAAAAAGCGTAATAACGTCATTTTGGCGCTAGAATAACTCCGATCATGATGAAACATATATCATGGCAAACTTTAATCTATCTCTAGACTGGGTATAATAATTGATTTTAAATTAGTTTGTCAGCAACAACGAATTTTCCGTTCAAACATGGAAGGTAACGCCACCTAAAAACCCAGTCCAGCCACCTTAAAGGAGAACTCCACTATTTTACGATCTTTTTATATATGATAGGTATTATGACACTTAACTTGTTTGCAAAGTTTCATTGTCCTACCTTGCAATAAAGTCGAGAAATAATTCTTGGAAGTAACGATAAATCGCTGACATGGAGGCCGCCATCTTGAACATTCTTCTGAATCTGCAAGCAGTCAGCGGTTATCTATCGTGACGTCACTGCGCGCTCGGTGCCTGGGGCATTAGCGCGAAATACGAAAAAAATAGCTGTAGTCGCTTTCTTATCGTACTTCTTTGGTTTATAAA